>CABFOQ010053699.1:26550-55474 GCA_900660455.1 Gephyroberyx darwinii
GATGCTTGTTTAGGAAGGAAATGCACTTATGATTTCTGGTGACTAGTAGTTCTCTTGCCTATCTATGTTGAATGCACTTATTGTAAGTTGCTTTGGATAAAAGCGTCTGCTAAATGACTGTAATGTAATGTAATGTAATGTACTACTATAATGAATAAATATGAGCAATATAAAGAATATAACAGCAAAAAGTAACACAGTTGCTGCTGCCAAGGGTGCAGAGGATTGCTGGAAGGAAACTGCAGAGAGTGAAAAAGTGAATAAGTGAATAATCACTGATTCACGGTGGGTAGATTTTCTCACTTAATTGCAATGTTTTTGTTCATATCTGGTTTTGTTAATGGATTTTTTTGCAGTAAAGGTTATTTAAAAAAAAGTCCACAGTATCCTCTAGGAGTGTTTAGGCCTTTTTTCCAGACAGACAATTGGTGAGGAAGCAGGCTTTTTATCCGTTTTGATAACATGAATGTAACCTGCTCCTACCCCTTTGTGAGACTGAACATCCAGGGTTAAGCCCAAAGTTACCGTGCCTCTAATCTTGCTTCATGAGACAGGCCCCAGTCTCCAGTGTTGCTGTATAATAAAAGCACATGGCAATTAGTGTTAACCTTCTACAGGCTACTGACTGAACCACTCCTGCCTTCCTTCCCACAGCCGACACACAAAACCACACCCTGCTACCACTAAGTGTTTGATTGACCTTGTTTGTAACAAGGTGCCAATGCGCCTCAACCTGAAAGTGTGTAGTATATTACCCCTGCACCTTTAGAAAGAAGTTAGGCAGAATGAGTGTCATTACAGAATCTTGGCCCACATCATTAAGAGAGGTCAAGGCTTCTGTAACAAGACAAGCATGTTTCAGGGTTCAGAGATGATTTGGTCAGTTATGTATAATTATGTGTACAATAAGTTACATTTTCAATGCAAATTCTGTGTTTTGAAATATGGAAGAATTGTGCTGGAATACCTCACCAATCACAAAGTTGAGCATTGATCCTAACATGTTGTGTGGCTCCATCCATAGGTGGTGTATTTCACAGCCACGTTTCCCTACCTGGTCCTCGTTATCTACTTGATCCAGGGCATCACCCTTCACGGTGCCATCAATGGTATCAAATACATGTTCACACCCAAGGTAGGCTTGTGTTGGATGTTTGGAAAAGGGGATTCAGAAATATGAGGGTGCTTATCATTACAGGCTGAAGGCCACCTCCAAAGCTGTACCTGTATGGCACAAAGATATTGTTGAACTAATTCATATATAGACCTAGCCTAGCCTACACAATAAGAAATGTCTCCCTGTCACAATAAAACATACCGCATCATGAGAAACAGTAATAGATTTTGTAGCATCATAAACATACAAACACGTGTCTTGTACAACTTCACTATAGAGGCTTTACAGTTGAGTCACCAATCTCCTTTCAACCACGCCTGGCTCCATCATGGAGATACCCTGGAAAATTGCCTATCCAACAGGCTAGAAAAACAGGGATACCAGAAAATGATTGTTGTAGTGTGGAGGTCAATTCAGTAACATTATAAGTAAAGTAAGGTAGATTTGTTTCCAGTTTTTTCCGATTTTCCCCCCCCAAAGTTACTGTGACACAGACAGTAATCTGTCTTGTCTTTACTCTACTCCAAAACACTGTATCCTAAGTAGAGTCAGCTCAGTTAGCCTGAGCAAACTGTTGGTTTTTGGGTTTGTTAGCTAGCTAACTAGCCAGCAGGCTAATTCTGCAAAATAACTAATGTTAACGTTAACATGCTAATACTAACATTAGCTTCTACTAGATACGTTAGCTAGTCTGCAAATCAGATGCATTAAAACTAGACAGTAATGGGTAGCTGACCAGGTACTATGCTAACAAGATGGCATTATATTAAACACAAAATCCATTAGATGTATCAGTGTTGAAATGATCAGTTCACAGTCAAAAACAGCACAGAAATTTACAACATCTATTGAATTCTGTTGAGATGGCCAAGTTGTGCGTTTAGACGCAATCAGCTGCTCTGAGCCAAAATTGAAAAAAAGAGTTGAGAACCTCCAATATGACCGCCAGAAGGTGAGTCATATCAGTGGTTCTCAATCCTGGTCCTTAGGGTTTAACTGGTATGAAGACTAGAGAATGGATTTTTTGTTTTAATCACTACCTCTATAGCTAGCTTACTGGCTATGTTGATGTTGCACTACAGCAGGGGATTTTGAAAAAGAAACAAAGGAAGGAGGGGAATTCCAGAAGAGGATGCTATGCCAATTGTCCACTTCCTGTAGGTCAGAGTAGAGAAAGCCCTTAATCACAAACAGAGATAACATTAGATACAGAGATAAGGCTACCTAGATCTAGCTAGCCAAAAATACATTACATTACAGTCATTTAGTAGACCCATTTTATTCAAAGCGACTTACAAAGGTGATAGTTGACACTATGTGGGGATCGAACCCACAGCCCTGAGACTGAGAGTCTCAGACATGCTCTACCAATTGAGCTGTCCGGGCCAGGCACAAGACAAGATAAACAAATTCACAAAACACAAAATAGCATGTTTAAGACAGAAACAAGTCTACCAAATGTGTCTGTCTGTCTGTCTCTGTGTGTCTGTCTGTGTGTTTGTCTGTCTTCAGATGGAACACCTTACTAACCCCACCACATGGATCAATGCAGCCACCCAGATCTTCTTCTCTCTGGGTTTGGGTTTTGGGTCCCTCATAGCCTTTGCCAGCTACAACCAGTACAACAACAACTTTGAGCTCCAGGCCATCGTTGTGTCCACCATCAACAGCGGGACCTCTATTTTTGCCAGTATTGTCACCTTTGCCATCTATGGCTTCAAGGCAACCTTCAACTATGAGAGATGCCTGGAGAGGTGAGCCCAGAGTGTATGAGAGTAAGTGTGTGTGTTTGCTCTGTTTTGGGTGAAATATTCATAGTTATTGGATGTTCTATTTAAACTCTGGAGCGTTTACTCCTTTAGTTCAGTTGGTTTGACCAGGTGAGTACAATGCCATTCAAACTTGGGTGACACTAAATAGGGGAGACCAGGGCATGTTGTCACACTTTTCATGACTCAGTAGTGTATTCTATGAGCAGTGAGAGGATTTTTAGGGACAGGTGAGACCTTTTCAGCCGTTTTCAAATTTTCAATCAAAGAGCATGGATAATTGTTTGCACACTGTTCAAATTACAAAGTGTTTTCATTTATCAACCAGCACAGTCATTTGCGCTCATTTTGAATTTCATGAATCAGGTGCAACACATTTCATACGACCATTTCCAAGTACAGGTGTGTGCTACTTCCTACTATGGCTTGATAAATGAGTGACAGTGACTATGGTGGTAAATATTTACAGTGAAGGTTGGGGTTAAGGGACTATATTCTTCAAATAATAGTCCTTTTTGTCCTCTTCCAGGACATGCTTGCTGCTGTTGAATGCATTCGATCTAGCAGAGGACAGCATCAACATGGAAAATGTCTATGAGTGGCTGGAGAAACTGAACAAAACATATCCAGAACAGTTTGCTGGCCTAGCCGACAGACTGGAAAACTGTGACCTGGATGCTGAATTAGACACTGTATGTTCTTCATTCATTTGACACAACACTCATGTTCTAGTTATATAGAAGCACTTAGGTTATATCATGAAATTATATAATAATATATATTCCCCACTGGCAAACATCCCTCTCCAACAATCCATTTAACTGCAGGCATCACATATACAACAAATCACAACTCGAGATGAGAAAAAATATCTCAAATCTTAACAAAGCCAAGCTTCTCACAATTAGAGGATCAATGACTAACGTGAGTTAGTTTCAGGTCCGTCAATTTGTTATTCATAAACTGAAAAGAGGTAAATATGCTGTTAATGTAAAAGTGTTTCATATAGCATTTTAACATCAATAAATCAATCCCACATTATAGTAAACATAAACAAACAAGACTTTACATGGTGGGCAACCGAGTCTGATTTGGTAGGAAATCTGCTGGGTTGCTTTATGGCACAAAGGGAGATAGACTATTCTAACGGCATAGTTTCAACTTGACGTTAGCTTATCTTGTCTGAATGCATTTTGGTTGGTATCACAGGCTATCGGCTCTTATCCTTCTTCCTGTTCTTCAAAACAAACACTATGATGAGGAGAGACAAGTTGCAACATTGTCTTTGTGACATGAAGTGACAGGTTTTATGACAAATGTTTTAATTTTGAGGAAAAATGCTACACATAATACCTTTTAAAGTGTAAGTAGCCTATTCTGTGAAAGCTGTTCAAGGACCCAAATGAAGGCAATGCAGGCCTACTTTCTGCCAAGGCCACCAAGGGCACAGTGTGCAGGATATGGATCAGTTATATTAGAAAAATGAGACTAGATTAATTATGAGCAAATGTCCAGCCATGAATATCTCATAGGCTACTTACTACTACTCTTATAGGTTTGTCCATAATGAGTTTGTGTAATACGAAAAAGAAAGAAGGTAGTATCAGGTGGAAGATATGAAAAAAGAAAAGACAGTATGATAACATTTTACAAGGATCCCTCAACATTTGTCAAATCCCTCTTCACCAAATTGAAGAGTAGTTTGAAAACCACCAACAAAAGCACAAGCACAATCTGGCATTCACAATTATGACTACAACAATATCCTGTACAAAAGATGCTTGCCTATTAATGACAATGATAACCTAAAACAGGCTAGAATGAAAGGAAAACCATGCAAACGGAGGAGCATCATTTACACACAAAGTAACTCATATAACATACCTGATCTCATTATCCTTCTCTTTCTTGTAACATCCAAGCCAGGTTTCTACAAAGGCTTTCACCCTACATAGCACAAGGGATAATTACATCAGATGGTTACGACGGCGTTTTAAAAATAGATAATCTACAATTTTGAGAATAAAGTCCTAATATTACGAGATTAAAGTCGTAATATAGAATAATGTCATAAAAGGCCTTTCACGGGAATAAAGTCATAACGTTTTGAGAATATTCAGTGTTATTACGAAAATAAAGTCATATTAGGAGAATAAAGTCATAATCTTTCGAGAATAAATTTGTAATATTATGTGAATAATGTCATAATATTAGGAGAATACAGTCCTAAAATTACGAGAAAAAAGTTGTGATATGATGAGAAAAGTGTGGGCCGCCAAGTAGCCTAATGCAAGCAGTAGCTTCATTGTTAAAATGAATGTGGACGATTTAGTTAAATGATACTTTAGGATAGGGTTTATTAACAAGGAAATCCTTGGTCTTTTGGCACATCAGCACCGAATTATAATTAGTATCTGGACACTGAAATGGTTGTGTAGGAAATAGTCAAATGTCCCGGTTTTCAGCAAAAGTCCCACAAAAGCCCTGGTTTGGATGGCAGACCGTGTTTGCTAATCTGTTTGTTAGCTGCGATGTGTACCGTTGATGACAGGGTTTTTGCTGTCCATTCTTTGATAAAAATCACTAGCGAGAGAGAGAACGGGACCGACAGCGGCGGCCAACCTGTCCTGGAGGATGTAACCAGAGCAGACCTGGACGAGCTGGCCAGTCGGGTTGGAGCTGGTTTGCGTCTTGGAAGACTAGCAGGTTTGGTGCTCCGCAGCTGACCTGCCAGGACAGACGGAAGGTGCACCGGCTGGCCAAGACAACACGGGGAAGCAGCAGTCGAGAACGGGTCTTTAGCTTGCTGTGATGCAAATAAAGCGGCCGCGGCCGCTACAGACGCTATATAAGCAGGAATAGAGAGTTCATGAGTTGGCAGCCTGCTTTATTTACATCACAGTAGCATAATTCGCCCGGTCTTGACCCCCACTTTTCAGCTTTGCGTCTCTCAGCTGCCACTTCCATCCGGCAGGTCAGCCACGGACACCAAATCGTCCACATCCATGCTTAGGCTACTCGGTGGCCGACACTTTTCTAATCATATCACAAGTTTTTCAAGTTTTAACACTGAGTTTATTCTCGAAATATTATGACTTTGTTCTCCTAATATTATGACTTTATTTTCGTAACATAATGACTCAAAAGGTTATGACTTTATTCTCGTAAAAGGCCTATTATGAGATTATTCTCAAAATATTATAACTTTAATCTCGTAGTATAAGGACTATATTCTCAAAATCTTAGATTACTTATTTTTAAACAGTGGCCCTAAAACGCTGTTGTAGATCCTATCTCTTGGTAAATGTCAGAAAACAATCTCTGTGACAGTGCTGGATGACTCACATAATGCAGATAAGCTTTACGTTGGGATCACTATCAACTACAAGATTGTAATCTCTCTTCCTGACCAGTTATCATTTAAAAAAAATAATAATTGTGCAATAAAAACGATTGAATTTACAACATCATTACAAAAATCTAAACTTTTGAAGTGATAGAAAGTCTATCTATTGAACTTAATTTAACTTACTGTATAGTTCAGGTGGCAGTGAGGGTGGATACATATCTCTGGCTGACACTGTGACTATGAATGTTAACAGAGCCTGTGGAGGCTCTTTGTAGCTCTTTATATTCATGTTTTGCACTTATGAGAGTCTATATGTAAATGTAACCCAGTCACGCCCAGACTGGCCTAGCAAAGTCCATTTGGGGACACTCACTTTTGGTCCACAGGACATGGTGTTTTCAAAAAACAATAAAAGCTAATAATCTATTTAACCTATTATAACTTTTTATTAGTACCAACTGTATATTGTGTATATTGACCATAGCTATTTACTTAAAACTCACATCCTAATACTATTTCATGCATTTGGTTTATATTTTGGATTTAAATAGTACCCAAGCTAGTAAAATCACCTGTTTAAAATACACTTTTTCATTTAGAAAAACAGAGAATGCAATGCTAGATTTGATTTTAGATATTCACATCGTAAACTTAATTGGTATGACAGCTGCATGCTGGATGTCTGTCGTGAGTCAAATAAATCAAATTAACAAATAAAATATAGCCGCAAGCGGCAATTTGCGGGTTCAGCCCCTTTTGCATTTTAACAAATCTGAAACTGTGTTTTAAAGAATCTTTAGCCTCTCTGGGATAATCTAGTGCAGATTTGACCAGTGTAAGTATAGTGGTTTTTGATCTGGACCTGGTCTAATGTGGTCTGGATGGAGTCAGTTTTCACAAATAGAATAAACGTCACCCCCTATTGGTCAATTTCGAAAACATTTTGGGGACATGTCTCAACAGCTTGATTAAAAATATCCACCAAGTTTGGTGATGTTTGGACAAACTGTCATTGATTTATGGCCAGATTTGCGCCAGGCCCATGCACATGTTTGGAACTGGTGGCGCCCCCTATTGAGCGATTTTAAAATAGTTTTACACATGTGGTTCAACATTGTTATGAAACATATCCTGTGAGTTTTGTAATGATTGGACAAATAATTTCTGATTTATTGTCTGATTTGTGTTATGCCACGCCCATTTTTTGCATTTGTAGCGCCCCCTAGTGGTCAATTTGAATGAAACTTTCAGGGTATGTTTCAGGTACTTATTTGGACATATCCTGCATTGGTTCATTGGTCAATATCTTGAAAACTAAATAGGATATCAACAAGCTTGTTGATATCTTTAGGAGGAGATATCAAAAATGTGTGTGAAATTTCAAGTCAATTGGAGTCACGGTGTGAGGGGCATGGCCTTTCCAAAATCACGTTTTTGGGCCTTAATTACCGCGCCACCATCTGGCTGATTGGGCTCATGTTTCTTGGGAAGCATTTGCACATCATTTCCAGTTATTCGGCCAACTTTCATGGTTTTAGCTCATTCCAGTTCACGGCAATTTGAGACGTGGCATAAGACAAAAAAGAATAACAAACCGCCACAAACTTAATAGGGTTCTACCCCTTCGGGATTTGAACCCTAATAATTAATGAATAAGTGAATGAATAAATAGTAAAACAAACAAATAAATAAATTGATAGATGGACTGACAGATGGGTAGGTCGAGGCAAAATATGCCCTTGCCCAGTTTGGTTCTGAGTCCACACCCAATGTGAACAAACTCTCTGTTTGTCTGACTCTCTCTGTCCCTTTATCTGTCTCTCCTGGTTCAGGCAGTAGAGGGGTCTGGTCTGGCGTTCATAGTGTACAGTGAGGCCATTAAGAACATGCCATTGCCTCAGCTCTGGTCGGTGTTGTACTTCACCATGTTGCTACTGTTGGGTATGGGCAGCATGCTGGGAAACATCACCGCCATCATCACCCCGCTACGAGACTTCCAGGTTGTGTCCCGAAACATGAGCAACAAGACATTCAATGGTAAGACCCCGGTTGGGACTAATGACCACAACTCAGGGAGTTCCTATTGGTTTAGCATCTAACTTAAAGCGGCATTTATGGACGCAAATAAGTGACATGAATTTGCACCATTTTTGAATTTTTAAACACCACTGAATTCATAACATTGACATATTTCACTTTGACCATGTACCTGAATTTATTGGTTTTGAATTTAGTTGATTTTTTGAATTGGTTTTGCAATTTCAACCAAACTCATTTTCACATTGTTGTTTACAATGTTCACAAATTGAGATCCTATATTCAAAACCTATATTCAGGTTGCTCAAATTTGAGTGGTCAAATTCAGATTTTGAAGAAATGAATTCAAAACCAATAAATTCAGGTACATGGTTTTCATTACATTACATTACAGTGATTTAGCAGACGCTTTTATCCAAAGCAATTTACAATAAATGCATTCAACATAGTTAGGCAGTAAAATTAAGGCAGTAAAAAATTTAAAAGTAAAATATTTCAATGTTATGAATTCAGTAGTGTTTAAAAATTCAAATATAAATGTCACTTATTTGCTTCCATAGACATTAAGTATTCAGTGACTTTTATCAACCTCCATTAGCAACCAGTAGGAATTGCAAAACATTGAATTGCAAAACAACCTAAAAATAATTTGCATTATAATTAGAGCAGCGATCTAACTTTGAGCTAATATCTCACCATGCACAATACTGGAATAATAACAATACTTTTGAGTTTTTGGCTTGAGAGAGAGGCTTTTTAGCATTTGTAGCTGAAATGTCAGTTTCTTCAGTATGTTGGAGGGGTTGAAAGCCAGAAATCTCAGCATCTAGCCAAATAATCATTGAGTTATTGGTATTGATCAATAGCCCTAACAACTCCCTGCAGATATATTATGGTCATTTTGTGAGATGGGGTAGTAAAAACACCTTGCACCTTAAAAACCAACTCTCGGACTTTAACTGGTAATCTTTATTACATTTGTTTGTTTCTTTGCTGTGCATTTGAGCTCTGACAAAAGAAATGTTTAGCTCATTTTAGCAAAAGTATGTTAAAAATAATAGATAGCAACAGCTTTTGAAAAGGTGATACTTGGATGTAACCGAAATGGGTATTAGTGAATGAGCGCTGTGTTTTGTGGCAGGCTTGGTGTGTCTGTTCTGTTTGCTGCTCGGCCTTGGCTTCACCACCCCCTCTGGGAACTACTGGTTTACCATGTTCAACGACTACGGAGCCACTTTCTCCCTGCTCTTCATCGTCCTCATTGAGGTCATCACTGTCAGTTATATCTATGGAATAAAGAGGTGTGTGTCTGTGTGTGTTAGTACCATCAGTAGTTTCGATTGAAGGTGTATTCATTAGTGAAATCAAATGCTGTAGTATACTTGGGCATTCATGGAAATGAAAACATTTTCTATAGCTAATACAGTTTTAGAAGTACAACAAGTACAAATGCTGATCTTTTCACTGAACTTGGCTACTGGCTCATTTTACCCCATGACCATTTTGACAAAACTGCTTCACACAGCAACACAGATGTCAGACATGCTTTTCAAGACCTTCTGACTTAAGAAAAGATCCAGTTCCTACATTGGTACGAATGGCATAAGCTCCAGAATGTGCTTTTTATTACCTGTTGTCAGCGGAGTAAAGAGTATATACGGTGGCGTCTTTTTACAGGCAATGTAAAATGTTCCATAATTTCATTAAATTTTGTTCATCATGTAATTTACCCAGGTTTGAAAAAGATATAGAGGACATGCTGGGTCATCGGCCCAACTGGTACTGGAAAATCATGTGGTTAGCGGTCAGTCCACTCCTCCTCATCGCCCTATTCGTCTTCTATATTGTCAACTACATCCAGGGAGGGACACCTACTTACCAAGCATGGGACAAAAACCTGGTGAGATCTGGCTTTAACCTTCTGTCTCTGACTCTGGCTTATTGCCTAGAACTTATGATTAGCCCTCTTCCCTTCAAAGTGTCATACTGGTCATACTTCAGTTAAGTTAACCTGAACAGGACAGGTTCATCTGTTTACATGAACCTTTGATACTCTGTGATCCCCTGTTTCCATCAATAAACCAGTTAACAGAATGTTCCCCCTCCCTCTTTGACTGTGCAGTAGCAGAGTAACAGAGAGAGCAAGAGGTCAAAGTCTGCAAAGTGTTACATCACATACATTGTTTTTTATGCAAAATTTGACAACTTACAAACTATCTAATTAGCTAGTTAGCTAGCTAACCTAAAATAACAAAGGGGATAGTGTTGTAGAAAATAAACCATTGCCATAATGCATGGTATAGCTAAAGTTGAGACATGTCCAACATGGAGCACGAGGGCATCGCCCCAAAATGCACCACATTCAACAGACATGTGATTGATTAACATTCTGCTGAATGGCAAGTTGTCCAATAACATAAGAAACCTTAACCATGTCTGTTGTTTCCTCAGGGCAAGTCTGTGGTTATGGAGTATCCTGTCTATGGCCAAGCCTTTATCGGGCTGCTGCTGGTGTCATCGGTCAGCTGTGTTCCCCTCACAGCTCTCTATGTGTACTGCAGGAAGAGGAAACCTGTCAGCACAATATCTACATAGAAACAGGACCATTTACCGAACAACCCACCCCATCTGGTGGATATACAATTCTGGCCAAGATTATTAGCACCATTACATTTTATACAGATAATGTGCAATGTCTTCTGAAATAAAAGAAATAAAAAATAAAAAAAAACGATCATTAAAAAACATGATCAAACAATAAAAATAAATCTTTTACGGCTTCAGAATTGAAAAGTGGCCATGGCCATGATTATTGGTCCCCTTTGGAGCAATTTTGTTGGAGATTCTCATTTGCAGTGTACTTCAACTCACCTGTGACAGGTTGCTGGTGCCCACATTGTGTAAATGAACCAATTGTCCATTTTAAAGTGTCTGAGGAAGTCACAAAAACTATTATCACCAAATGTAAGCAGCCATCTTTAGTGACCTTGGTATTCCACATGTTATTAAGAAGTTTGCTGATCATGGAATTGTTAAGAATCTTGACATGGAACATGGAAGACATGGAAATGGACATGGACATGGAAAACTGCTCTCAGATGTTGTCGAGGGTTGGTATGAGCCATTGAAAAACACCTTGCATGACATCCAAAGATCTCAAGGCTGACCTGGAGAGGCCTGGGGTAGTGGTTTCAGCCCAGACACTGAACCAAGAAGGGCTATATGGTCAGAGGCCACAGAAGACCCCACTGCTGAAAGAGAAACACAAAAAGGCCTGATAGATCTTTGCCAAGACCAACCTGGACAAACCTAAATCCTTAAGGGAAAATGTTCTGTGGACCGATGAAACCAAATTAGAGCTCTTTGGCAATGCATGTCAGCACTTTGTTTACAGACAGTGTGAAGACCGAAAGTTGTTTCAATTTTTTTCAATTTCCAATTATTTCAGAATATATTGTACATTATCTGCATAAAATGCAAAGGTGCCAATAATCTTGGCCAGAACTGTAATCTAATGGTGTATTCCTGGCATGGCGATCTTCAGACCAGCCATCCAGATGGTCAGCAACTCTGACGACCACAGCCTCAACAGAACACAGCATTAGTACATCACCTACGTAGATTGTGATGGTTTAGTATTGTGTATATTCAATCCAAATACTGCACATCGAAGAAGACATGAAGGAAATGCAAGCATTCCAGAGGTGAAGCATAATTCCTCAATTTCAGCCCGTAGTTTTTAGCTCTCCACAGCAAAAATGATGCAATGTGTTAATACTGTAGATATACTTTGTTTCATTACAACACAAATTTTCAGGTCAGGGCTCTGTGCAGGCCAATCGAGTTTCTCCACACCAAACTCGTCTAACCATGTCTTTATGGACCTTGCTTTGTGCACAGGGGCACAGTCATGCTGGAACAGCAAAGGGCCTTCCCCAAACTGTTGTCACAAAGTTGGAAGCGTCCAATTGGCTAAAATGTCTTCGTATCCTGTAGCATTAAGATTACCCTTCACTGGAACTAAGGGGCCAGGCCCAAACCCTGAAAAACAGCCCTAGACCACTATCCCTCCTCCACCAAACTTCACAGTAGGCACTATGCATTCCGGTAGGTAGCGTTCTCCTGGCATCCGCCAAACCCAGATTCGTCCATCAGACTGCCAGATAGTGAAGCGTGATTCATCACTCCAAAGAACACATTTCCACTGCTCCAGAGTCCAGTTGCAGCATGCTTTACACCACTCCAGCTGACGCTTGGCATTGCGCATGGTGATGTGAGGCTTGCGTGCAGCTGCTCGGCCATGGAAACCCATTTCATGAGGCTCCCAACGCACAGTTTTTGTGCTGATGTTGCTTCCAGAGGCAATTGAACTCTGTAGAAAGATGATTGGCGATTTTTACACACTATGCGCTTCAGCACTCGTTGGCCCCGCTCTGTGAGGTTGCGTAGTCTACCACTTCGTGGCTGAGCTGTTGTTGCTCCTAGGCGCTTCCACTTCACAATAATAGCACAGTTGACTGGGGCACATCTAGTAGGGCAGAAATTTCACAAACTGACTTGTGGCAAAGGTGGCATCCAATGAGTCACTTTAAAGTCACTGAGCTCTTTTCTAAATTCTAAATGTTTGTCTATGGTGATTTCATGGCTATGTGCTGGATTGTATGCACCTGTTAGCAATGGGTGTGGCTGAAACACCTGAACTCAATAATTAGTAGGGGTGTCCACTGAATTTTGGCCATATAGTGTAGGTTGGAATAAAATGAATACATTATGGAGCTTAACTAGTTAGTTGTGCTTAATATATTAAAAAGATTGCATTGAGTTAATCCATGAGTGAAGGATTTACCTCAATGTGGGTAAAATATAACCTAACATGCGCAAAACTGGTGTTTCGGACAGGTCTATGTTCACATGCACAAAGCCACAAAAATAGGCGGGAAGGAAGGCACAGGTGTAACTTCTCAACCAAAACTGAAACCAAAATTCTACTGTGCTGGCTGTTGTTTATTGACACAACCCTTGTTGTGCCACGCCGCCCATCCTGGAGCAAGTCTATCCACCAAATTACCAAACTGACAATGATGGGGAAAAGTTGTCATTATTATTAGTTGTCATTATCACGAAATTGCCCTCTAACATTGATGATTAATAACATTGACTGTCAAGGCTGCTGGGTGGTTGTGAAGTAGAGGCGTGACAATGTTAAATGTATGTCTAGAAGCCGGGCACCTAGGTAACAAAAGCTTTCAGCATTAGGGAGGACAATATGGCGAACCATAGATGAGCCCACAACAAGCTCACAACCCGGCTCCCGGAGAGCTGCCGTGGCTTCATCAAAGGACAGGCAGTGGATTGCGGTGTGGTGGAACAGCAGATGAGATGGACAGCCCATTGGCATGAGAGGGAGCATGGCAAGTGGTGGGTTGAGAAGATTTTCTCTAAAACCTGGGACCTATTTTCTAGGCATATGCTCTCTTGAAGAGGGAGACAAGAGGAGTGCCTCCTACTCTTTTGTTCAGGGGCACAGGGAGTTGAATACACCAGGAATTTGGGTTTGGCTACAAGCATATCAGCAGGAGCTGCAGTGGGTGGGAGAAAGTGCTTATTGGTGTCGATGGTAAGCCACCCCAAGGGACCGTAGATTCCAAGCCAGAAGTGACCCTGTTATGCAATGGGGTCCTCTCATTCCTTATATATTGTAATTACATTGATATTCATTATATCATATATAATCATTTACTTATTTCATACTGTACATATTTCACATGTTCTGGTGTGTTCTACTACATACATTTTTCATTACTTGTGTCTATCTTGAAGTTCTACTGCTGCTATTTTGCACACCCTCTTAGTGCTTTAATCCATACTTTTGCCATATTTCTAATTAACATGTTCTGGTGTTGAATTTGTCAGTTCAGTATGTTTAATACACATTTGTTCTATTCTTGTTTGTATCGTTGATGTATCCTATTACTACTTGCTGCTTCATAGTTTCATCTTATTTATTGTTATGCATACAAAGACATTTCAATACAACTTTGTGGAGGATAAAGTGACATTCCTTTCAGCCTTAACTGGATGACCTCCAGCTGCTCAGCCAGCAGTTCACTCTCCCTGTTTGCCTGCTCACTAAGACTAATCTGGAATGGCATTTTAAGCTTGTTCTTTTCCTTACAGTCTGATCCCAAAGCCAGCAAACAAGCTAGCAAACAACAATGGTATTTCCATGTGAAGAATGGCTACAAATAGGCTAACAACATTGAAGTTGTTAAGAAGGCAGTTTATGTAATTTGCTGAGAAAGAAATCTTACATGTAATGCAGCTATTCAAATCAAAATCAAATCACATTTTATTTGTATAGCCCTTAATCACTGTTACAGATGTTAAAGTGCCCAAAGTGTGAAAACAATAAATGGTTAGTACCCCAGCCTTGGAGCCTCAAAGAGGAAAAGCAAAAAAGCAAAAAACCTTTTAGGAAAAAATGGAAGAAACCTTGGGAGGGATCCCCCTACCAGGATGGTCAGGCGTGCAATAGATGCCAAGTTTGGGAAGCAGCGTAAACAGAGTGCCAGAGGTGTTGTTAGGATCTTGAAACATTGGGGGCTTAGAAATCTTTAGATTTTCACCTGACAACTGCACAATTTTCAAGTTATTTCAGAATAAAATGAATATAAGATGTGAGACACTGTGCTCTACCAAAAGGTTCCGGTCAGGTGCATAGGCTGGCTTTCACAACATGAAGCAGCAGGAGTAAAACCCTAAGAAAAAATAAGAGCCTTGACGTTGATGAAGCAGTCATATGCTAGATTGTATGTTGTCAATGCTTTAGTCATTTTTGAAAATTGACCAACCCTGGTCTCATAGCTTCTGCTTCTATTGTGTGACAAGGGCTCCTTTTGAACTGTGGACAAACTGTGTTAACTCTGTGTCTTATCTGTCTATCTGATACTCTCCTCTTCACCTCTCCAGTAGCTCTCATGGTGTCTCATCTGTCAAGATTCAAGATTCAAGAACTTTGTCACATACACATGCAGGATGTGCAGTGAAATGAAAAATGGCAATGCTTCCAATTGTGCAAAGAAAACAATAAAATAAAAAGTAACTACAATAAAATATTTAACAACATTTACCGGTATTAACAGTGGTATACTTCAAAATAAGCAACAGTATTTATAATGGAATTAGATAAATAAATATAAACAATATGTGGCAAATATGAAAATATGTATGGTCTTTATATGTGTCTCTATGTGTGTGTGTGTCTCTTTCTCTCTCTCTCTCTCTCTCTCACACACACACACAAAATGTGCCTGTAGTGTGAAGTAGATCTGCTGCTTGAATTATACACAGAGGACCCAGAATCCAAAATCCAAAATCCATCCATGACAAAGACCACACTTGAGGCAGGGTTCAAACAAAAACTAGACCTTGGCTGTGGCATGCTGGGTAATGTAGTCCATTCTCCCACAGTTTCTCCATGGCAGACGCCCATTTTTGAACGTCCATTTTGTTGTTTGGTGGTGTAATTTTATATGCCCATGAATTGATCAAATGTAAATGACCATTGAGATATTTCCAGCGCAGCTACAATGGAGTTTGATTGGAGAAAAATGTTGAACAATCTAAAACATCAACGGTGTCAGTCACACAGCTATCGCTATCGTTCTCCACCTACACGTAAAACCCACAGCTGATGATGCATTCATAAATATGAGCTTCAGACTAGGAAAAAACGTTTGGTTGACAAAGCTTGTTGAAGAATTGTTGCTATGGAACTAGCTAGCAAGAACCAAGGGCTTCCCAATGAGCTGAACATGTAAATGCTTCCAGGTTGGAGCAATGGGAAATAACTAACTGAAGTAGAACTAGATGAGGCAGGTTGAGGGAAAGTGGGTACAATAAAAATGTAAATTACAAAACTTTGTTAGTGTTAGAACAGTGTTAGAACCATAGGGTGCTCCAGGTCCTGTAAAATTGCCTCATATTCCTTGACAGTTATACGACCACGCAGATCAACCATCAGACCTAATGACAACAATGATAATAATGCAAGCCCGACTAACCGCACATAAAAGGGGCGGGGTCTATCAAATAGCCACTCATATGCAACTTGGACAGATCAAAAGCAGCGAGATGAAGATGAACTATTGATCCCCGCGGGGAAATTAATTTGTTGTAGCAGTAAAAGAAAATGATTCAGCAGGGGAATGAAATAAAATACAAGCACACAACTAGAATAGAAAAATAAGCAATAAAAAAAGTAGAAAAAATAAAATAATAAAACAATAAAAGCAATAAACTAGAGCAATACAAAAAATATAACAGCAAAAAGTAACAGTTGCTGCTGACGACTACAGAGGGTTGCTGGAGGAAAATTGTAGATACTGTAAATGATAGTGATCAGCAGTGATAAGCCTATTTACGATACACTAAGGCACATATTGATACAGTACAATCTATCACTGATCACCCTCGGGAATCCTTATAAATTTCAGCGCACTTATAAGCAACATTAAATTTCATTCATTACTGATAACTTTGTTAAAAACAAGTTTAAAAGTCCACAGTATCCTCTAGGGGTGATGATGCCAATTTTTTATGATGTGGTGACATCCCAAAGCCATAATTAACACCCCAAAACCTCAACCAATAGCAAGGTGAAGAATAGGTGTCCTCTGTGTTCAGAAATAGAAATAGCAAAGCTCAGCCATGTCCTGTCAGGATGCAAAGTCTCTGGCAGCAGCAATTAAGGGTAAATGAACAGAAATTATTTCTTTAAATGTTTGGAGAAGCATGGAATTGGCTTTGTGCATGAAAGTGAACAAGTCAGGAAAGATTTATTATTGTGTAGGCACAAGTTGGTAGTGGGTAGTCATCGTTCAGTTCTTGGTATAGTTGTTTTACATATTCAATTAAAAAATACACCCTGAAACACTGTTAGAAACAGCTATTGGTGATGAACCTTGCATTCCTGGGCCCATTTTGTTATTTGTTGGTGTATTTTTCTTATTCCTGTGGATATTTCCAGCCCAGCTACAATGGAGTTTGATAGGAGAACATTTTTAATTAATCTAAAACGTTAACGGTGAGTCCCTCAGAATCAAAGAGCAAGGGCTTCTTATTTATGTTATGTTACAAATGTCACATTTTGAATAGTTGAACAGCTGATTTGAACGTCAACTTTCACTAAGGATTGATAGCATCAAGAAATTTCTGATTTGGGTTATTTATCAACAAGCAGCCAAGCTTCACATCAAGCATTTCCCAAACTTTTCCTGTTATACAAGATTTTTCCATGAATTCCATGATATCCAGGTTTTCCATGATTGTAGGAACCCTGCAACAATCAGACAGTGAGAAATCCAGCAATAACAACTTATGTAACAGCAGTAACATAACAACAGTATGTAATGCAGCCATAATACATGTAAGGGGACGCAACTATAGACACACCCCAATGTTCACCAACTAGTTGGCTAGCCAGCTATGTTTACATCCCCATACGATTGAAAGTAACAATTGCCCTGTCTCTGGAGGTTGTTGACATGTATTTGTTAGTAATTTCTTACATTTCCCAGAATGCCTGAGGCAGATTGATTACATATAATAGCGGGAGTTTTCGTTTTCCTAAAGTTGACACATACTGCTAATTGGCGTTCAATTTAATAGGACTGGCCTTTGTAAATGTGATTCATTCCTTTTTATGTAGTGTTTTGATCATATGTGTTCAGACTCATACTGAGGAGAAAACACATTATCAACAGATATGTCTGATATATGTCTGAAGTCCATTGACCTGGTTTGCCTTCAACCCTGGGTCAGCTGTCAGGACAGAAATATTCACAATTTTGTACAATAATGACAAGACAAGCAACCCCACAACAATAATGCTAGAACGTTGCAATAGTAATCATCTGCCTTCTTTATTAATGCACCACTACTTTTGACATGAAAGGAGACATGTCATTGGCAGTTTGGACAATTGGAGTGGAAGGAAACATCAGGCAGAAAGATAATCCTGTAATTATATCACTATTACTTATTCCTTGTTTTTACATTCTCAAATCAGCAGATGCCATTATGACAGTAAAGAAGCGTCACAAGGAAATCCTATAATAGTTGCTGTTAATGATTATGTACACACAGCCAACCTTTCCCTCATAAACCAGTTTAAGGCAGCAGTCTGACCTAGTAGCTGTAGAAACCTAACAACCTAAATGAATGATTTAAAGACAAGTAACAATAACAAAAAAACATATCAGGATGGGGTGGAGCGACAGAGAGGATAAAGGAACATACAGTCTCTTTCCCCTGCAACAATCAAACCCTGGTTCTATGGTAGGTCAATGGCATGTAATTAATGCTGTGTTCCAGAGAGTTCAGAAAGTCAGAAATTCCAACTTCCTACTATGAAAAATGCAACGGAATGTCACTTAAAGTTGGAATTCCAAGTAGGAAAACTTGAGGAAAGATTTCTCAACCCTGAGCTTTCTGAGATTCAGTTCATACACTATAAACGCTACACAGGATTACTTTTAACATGCTTATATCCTCAAAATACACTTAAGTTTGATTTTCAGCATTGCATCACCTTAAATCTATTAAACATCTGTGTAGTAAAGGGTTAAACGGAAATGTTGCACTTACAGTTGCTAACATTCTATGCCATGACATTAACTGTTGCATGGACAACATTACTTTATGTTGGGCAAATTAAATCTCATGGGGTGTTTCTCCCATTTTTGTTTTGACCAGCACCACTGGAACGCCAAGAAGTTGTAATTACGACCCACTACCTGGGAATTTTTTACTTTGAATGGAACACAGCATAATACAAATCTCATCTTGGTTGGTCCTATTGAATGCATTTGTCAGCATCAGATGTCAGACTCGAGTTATAATAATTCAAGCACCAAAGATGGCATTCCAATCAACATTTCAAGATCAGTCCTCTGTAAGGATAAGAACTATGACAATATCTATGAGACAATTTTTCCATTTGGATCTTCAAAATTTGTGTTGGATGCCTTATTGGAATGGACTATGGTCAAGTCAAATGAACAGTCACAAAAATGTTCAAGATCAGGGTGAAAATCCTGCCTCCCTATGATTTTTGACATAACTTTCTCATTGTGGCCTGATATTGAAAATTCGGCCAGGACAGCCTATTATTTAATTAGTTCAAGAAATCTACAAGAAACATCTTTGTCTTTCCACTCCAGGCAATGAGCATTAAAAGAAACAATGAGGAGATATATAGTGACAGTTTGTGGTGGTAGTACCCCATTCACCAGACCAAATAAAAACAGTTTCGGGAATTTCCTCCCCACCTTTGCACAGCTAATTGTCATAAAAGCATGGCTGGCAGACCGGCGCTAGTAGAGCAGCTGCCCTCTTAAGACAGTTGGGTTTCAATCAGCCACTCTGGGGCGAGGGGGGATATATATATATATCATACACACATATACATATATATCATATTGGCAACGGTAAACAAAATGAGACAAAATGCGAAAAAAAACAGTACATAATTCCCTTATGGTTGCATTGCGGCATGACAGCAGCTGTTCTGCAATGTCCTCATCCATTTGGAAATGTTCCATTGAAATGGGGAACAATGACATCCCATAATAAGAAACCCCAGAGGTTCAGCATGTACAGTAAAACCTATGGACAGGCCAGTTCCATCCAAAACAGTGTAGCAGTGGTGTGGACAGCAGCAGGCCAGTGCACTCCCAGTCTCTGAGATTTACGGCAGTTTGGTAACCTTGACCCTGCCCGACCAGTCCCGCCTCCACCCTCGGGTATCAGTACAAGCTCCAGATCCGACGATTCTGGGGGTAAAGTGATGACGAGGTGGAGGATGAAGAGGAGAAAGAGAGGTCAGCAGGGCCCAGCTGCTTTCCACACACACACATTCAGTCCAGCTTTTCTTTCTGGACAAGCTTTGGAGCGTCTACGAAGTCTCGTCCGTTGAAGAGGATGACGCCAGCTGTCACCACACTGGCCGTTCCCCAGAACAGGACGTAGGCTAGCGTCTCTGTCCACGTGTCGCCTGGCAGGAGTATGAGAAAGAGGAGGATTCAGACCACAATGAGGTGGAGGTTCATATACGAGTTGAGTAAGTGGACTTTGTTTTTCCTTTAACCTGCATTACTATCATTTCCATTTATCCTGAGCATTTGGTTTGCATACTGTTAGAACACAAAGTCTACCTCATACACAAATAGACACTATTTAAATGAAACTATAGTTAGAATCATGAAACATCTTCAAATGGACTGATTTATTTGGTGCTTACTGTAATGATGTTGAAGGTTTATTCCTTGCTCTTCCCTACTTGCATATATGTAAACATGTCATCTATCCGCTGTACATCCTGGTTCTATGTCACCTAGTACCATAGTTCCATCCATCCATCTATCCATCTATCTATCCATCTATCCATCTATCTTTAGCTTTGAGCCTATATGTTTTTTTGTGTTCAGAAAATAAAATGAACGCGCATTAGAGTATTTCCAGTAGTTTGTGATATTGAGTATGCTTGCTATCACAAAAGTTGATTAAATATTCTTACTTTTTAAAAAAATCCCATTTTGGTATCTTTTTAGTGCTTTAATTAGTACTATTTTCACTAGGTTTACCAAATCCCACAATTTTACTTAAAACACAAAGCTAAAACCCTGAAAAAACTCGCCAAAAGAATTAGGTAATTTTTGGTCACAATAATCACAAAAAAAGTAGCATAAAATCCTGGTGGGACTGTATAATGTATAACCATCAGGAATGTCTTACCAGCCATCAGCAGGCAGATGATACACATGGAGAATGCTACCACCATGATGATGGGCAACTGGAAGGGAGCGATAAGAGTCAGATTAGACACAGCAGAGCAGGAAAAAGCAACATGGATGTTCCACAGCACTTCTTACCGTCAGGAACTTCCAGTCTTTCGGCTCATGTAGGGGCGTAGTCATATCAGCCTCGTCCACGGTGTAGTTTCCCAGAAACAGATCGATGGAGTCCTGTGTCAAAACAATACTACATGAAAGCAATGTACAGTTGTGACAGATGGGATATTTGGTTCATTTATGGATGACAATACAGTCCAGGTCTTGAGGTTTCAGAGAAAAGATAAACATAGTTCAACATTCAACATCAAACAACATTCATCACCCTCCCATCATAGCTTGTGAAAATACAGAAGGTGAAATAGTTACTCAGTTTTTCCTGTCCAGTTTCTCCATTGATTTCAGTAGTAAAAATGGACTAGGAAAAAAACTAAAAACTAAAAAAAAACTTGACCTATTTTGACCATAACTTCAAGAACTGGACATTCATAATGTCATAATGTCATTCATAAATGAACCATATATTCCATACTGTGTAACTTCACTGTATCACTTTTCGTCTGCATTTACGTTTGCCAACCTTACCCTATATAACATGGATACAGGAAAGACGTATCTATATGGGCATTTACCTTCCATTTTAAGAGAAAATGGCTGATAAAAACAAAAACTTTTTTCAGAGCCAAGCACCACAGCCCCCAGCTTGCCCTCCATCCACAACCCCGACCACATCCCCGCCTCCAACTCCAACTGTGTCGCCACCCTGAGGCAACGGGTGGCTCACTGACCCTAAGTATTCCAGCTCAGTTTTATTTTTGTATGTAGTTATTGGCAAATTAAAAACAATTGCCACACACACCTGTCTGAAGCCATCTGAGAAGTTGTTTTTGTAGTATCTGATCATGGAGTTCCAGCCATCCATCAGCAGCCCCCACTGTGTCCTCTTCCCTGTTCTGAAAGATGACCTTATGATTAGACATGCGTAGATTTCTAATTCATCATCATCATCATCATCATCATCATCATCATCATCACCACCACCACTTTACAGAAATAGCTGTCCTCCACCGACTACTGAAAATGCCACTGCAAGCAGCTCTAAATGTCAACACCATGCGATAAGCTCAACAGCCTAGTGTTGTTTTTTTTGATTTTGTTAAATCTATCCAATATTATAGCCATTATTGGAGGTCCACAACTCTTGGGCAACAATAGCTGTGAACAGCTGATTGTATTTCTAAACATATGACTTGGCCGTCTCAACAGAATTGAATAGACATGGTTAATTTCTGTGCCATTTGTGACTGATACATCTTGATTGGTCCAGCTGTAGTTCTTTGGGTCAAATAGTCTGTTTAGGACAAGGCAAGGAGCATATAATCTATATTTACAAAGTACACACCATGTACAAGTCTAGAGTAAAATGAAGTTTTACCTGTATGTTTTAGCGGTTACAGGTGTACATCAAATCACATGCTAAGGAAACATCAGGTGTATCGGTTATGTATGTGTGGAAAAAATTGTGAATAAATTGTACACGTCAATAAAATATGGCCAGTTATATTAGTATTTACAATGATCATAAATGATTATCAACCCACCATGAAAGATGCTATTCAAACAGAAAACCTGACAGTGTTGACATCTGACAAATACCAAATTCTTCCACATATCATCTGTGTGTTCTACATAGGAGCCAATTTGTTTTCCTTATGTTGCTAGCTACCTCTGGGCTCTACTTAAAATGCATAAATTTAGTTCAGAAACAAAGCTTCCATTATAAAGAGATAGTGATGATGCATCATGGTTGTGACAGCAGTAATATCAATATAATGGAGATGGTAGAGTTATACAAGTTCCTGGGGGTGCACCTCAACAATAAACTGGACTGGTCACACAACACTGATGCCCTCTACACGAAAGGTCAGAGCAGACTGTACTTCCTGAGGAGGCTCAGGTCATTCAATGTGTGCAACAGGCTGCTCCGCATGTTGTACCAGACTGTGTTGGCCAGTACACTCTTCTTTGCTGTTGCATGTTGGGGAGGTGGCATCAAGGCAAAAGATACCAAGAAGAATAAACTGGTCAAGAAAGCTGGCTTGGTTGTGGGAGGAGCCTGGACAGCCTGGGGGAGGTGGCTGAGGGGAGGATGAGGTCTAAAATCAGATCCATCTTGGACAACCCATTCCACCCCCTCTATGATGAGATGAACGGGCTAAGAAGCTCCTTCAGCCACCGTCTCATCCAACCAAATCCAAAGTGCACGAGGGAGTGCTTCAAGCACTCCTTTGTGCAGACTACCATCTGGCTGTACAACGCTACCTCCAGTGTCAACCCCTGAGCCTTCAGCTTGAGCAAAACAAGTTTTAAAACCTTACTAGAACCTGTGTGACCTTCATGAATTAAGCATTAAGTGGAAAGTGGAGAGGGAGTCCTCAGGGTTATAGCTGACCATTTGGTAAAAAATATCTGACTAATGAAAGTACGGAAGTAATGAAATACAAGCAATCAGATAATAGAAATAAGTAAATAAAGTAATAGAAATAAGTAAATATTGTTTAAAATTCACTGCATTTGAGTCTTGGAATGGTGTTGATACTCCTCTTTCAGTTGATACTAATATTTAAAAATGTAAAAAACTTTTTAACCTTTTTTGCTCAATTTGAAATTTTGATCTCTTGTCTGAGGACAAGTGGTTTAACAGGTACTGGGGTAACATGTAATCACATAATTTACAAAATTCCAAAATGTTATAAAATGAAGCCCCTCCACCTCCAATGAGTTTTAACATGAAAACTATTCATTTTCAACAAGAGCAGCACTTCTTTGTGGTTTTAACCCAGATAATGTTCTGCCTTCCGAGAATCAGGCTGGCTCCCTGATCTAAGGCTTTGTTGGGACTGAGTATCAGCAAGGAATATCTGGTATTGTAAAGGCATTACAGACTAAATGTGAACCCTCCCAATCCACTCGCGAGCTGTTTGGGGGCGCCCTGATAACATCAAACATGTTTGATATTCCCGATTTGAAATCGGTGCGGACACCTGTGGTGTGTGGGTATTTAAGATCCACTCGGACACTGCCCTGTCCCCCCGCCCCGTCATCTAGCGTGAGTATTTAAATGACTTGAGGCGGTATGCGTGTGATACATTGGGCCTCATTCACGAAACGTGCGTACGATCAGCTTTTATTGTATAACGCTAGTATGAACGTTTCTACGAACATAGTCGGATTCATCATTTTGTTCGTATCTGAATTTGTTTATTTGGTACGATCAAATCGAGTGCTTGGAAACATGCGGAAATGTGTTTGTGTGTTTGGAAACATGCGTGAAGGCTCTTAGAACAGCTTATAAAAATCCATTACAGTAGTGCCAAACCTCAACAACAAGATGTTTCAGTGGCCTTGTAGGAAAAAAAGACCTAATAGGCTGAAATGGCGTATTTGCCAAACTGCCCTCATTCATAACAACACAAGATTATCCAACTTAACCCTCTAGACCCCAATAGAATTCTACAATATTGCTGCAGTTCACTGAGAATTCTGAGTTAAATAAGCATTTTCTTACTCATTCCAAACAAACAGCTCTATTTAAAAAACAAAAAGAAAGTTGTTCTCATGTTAAAGAGCACAACTTCCTCTTTAGTTTGGTACCAAACACATGGCAAAAGATGGTACAAAGAAACTTTATTACTTCATTGGCATAATGGTGAAAGTTATCACATACTGTAAAACCAGTTTACAAAATGTATGATTTCAAAAGTCAACTAATCATCCTATAATCCATACTATTTATTTTTACTTGTATATAAATATTATCTATCTAATAGAAGAGAGTCTTTTCAGGTTGAGATCACTAATATATGATCCACAACATTTCTCCCTTCAGTGTCAACTTTGACAGTATGACAACAAAACGTCGCTCTTATCTTAGCTAACGCTGGGCTTTCAAAATACAAGAGAAAACACCCCATACTTCACACAGACCCATAAAGAAATCTAATAAGATCAGACAACAAAAGTCGTCAAACTTATACGGAGAAAACTCGGCATAAAGTGGTCAGTCCTCCCGACGGACTCTTCGATACACTCGCTCCTGGGAAACAGTGTCCCTCTCCGGCAGTGGCAACTAGGTAGGTCCCGCTATGAAATAAAGTTGATTTGTGGCTTGTTTTATCAAACAACAAGTGATTTCAATGAAAAAACCTAAACTCACAATGTCATCGTCACTTTCCATGATACATGGCGTTTCTGAATTTGTTTCACAGCATATCCTGACAGCTTCCATAAGGTTGTAAAGCTGGGGACGCTAGGCGGTGCAGCCATGTTTAGGACTACGGCGATAAGAAAATTAAACCCAGAAAAATTACAAAAATGTCAACGTAAGACCAACATTTTCTGGTTCCGGTTAATCGATGACAACTTGAAGTATATATAAAACAAAGTTCAAAACTTCTGTTTTTAATGCATTTTTAATGATCGGAAAATGACGGGCGCTCTTGGGCGCTATAGTGAAATATAGAACGGGCGCTCTTGGGCGCTATAGTGAAATATAGAACGGGCGCTATGCGGTCTAGAGGGTTAACGTAATGGGTTGATCACATGGACTGGATGCAAATACAATTACAGTCCTATCATCTGATGAAGATGCAGCCTGGATCTGATCTGAGTCCAACTCCAGTGCCGACTGGACACCGGACAGTGAGGTCTCTCCTATTATTGATTGATCCTCTGATCCATGTCGGATAGCGGCTCCTTGTGCGTTGCCATCCTCCTGTGGCTGATAATAATACTACTTCTCCTTATACTTTTTTGCGATCTAGTTTCATGTTGAACCATTTCTTTAATTTACCACAGCAAGGGTGTGTGTTTCTACTGAAACAGCATTGACAGTGTTAATAATTTCTTGCCATGCTTTACTTTTATCAGTTCTTGCGACTCTGCTGCTGACGCTTCTGAAAACTCTGCTGTTTTTTTTCTCATGCACGCATGCGCGCAACACTTCCATTCCGGACTCCGCCAGGTTCCTCTTTTTTCTGTCTTTTCCCCTGGTTTACTTGCACACAACCCTTCAGTCTGCAGCCTTTTACGGTGTTGAACAGGGTGTTTACCTATGCAAATTGGCTTCAACAGGCACGCGCATCCAGTTTACGAACGATCGGCATTCATCAAACATACACCTGTTCTACGAACAAATAGAGGTTTCCCGCAGGTTTCGTGAATCCCATGTTAGTGTTTTAGTACGCACACACATACGATAAATCTATGAATAATTTACGAAAACGTTCGTGAATGAGGCCCAATGTGTTTTCATGATCGGTTAGTCTTTGTAGTGTAGCTTCAGAGCCAAAAACCAACGGTTTAAACTAGTTGAGTCACTCTTCTTAAGCTAAAACTCAGTGTTTTTGAGTAGAGACTAGCGGTAAAGAAAATAAGTTTACTGTCACAATAACCTACTGACCAATGCACAATGATAGTGGTAGACGTGGCTGATTAACTGCAAAATCTCTATAGTGAGTAGACTGTCCGGCCTGGACAGCTCAGTCGGTAGAGCATGAGACTCTCAGTCTCAGGGTCGCTTAAAGCGTCTGCTAAATGACTGTATTGTGTGTGGGTGACGTGAGTAGATCGTCATGGCATTTGAAAGTAAGCAGTGTTAGTTTGGTCTGATGCCTGGCAGACGTGGAAACTGACCTTGTAAAGTCAGTCTTCAAGGCTCCAGTACCAGCATACTGCTTGGCACAGGCGTTAGCATTATCTGCCCAGGCTGCATAGGAAAAGAGAGGGAGGGAAAGAGGGAGATAAGTTTGTCAGAACATGAAACATCAGTAGTGATGAGAGCAACATAGATAATGCTGACCTGTGTAAATAGTTAGGAAAGTATTATGGTCACTGCTGTGTGAGGGTGAGCTCACCATTCTTGTATATCTTCTCAAAGTCTGCCTGGTCTTCAATCTGCTGGCCCACATGGAGGACTCCCATTCTCTGCAGACAGACAGGACATGAGGACTGAGTGCAGAGGCAAAAATATTTTTTTTTGGCTCACCTGCCAAGGGCTGGTAACCTACAAAAATGTACCTGCCAAGAATCATTTTTACCACCCAAAATAATTAATCTACATTTTTGTAAATATGTGATTCTACCTGTTTTCAATGTTATTTTGTGTATAGAATCAGGTACTGTGTGAAACATTCAATAAAGATAAACATTATTCCCACCTGGGAATAATGTTAAAGCTGCATTATGCAACTTTTTCATCATAAAATATTGCCTTATTTTCAATCTGTGTTGGAGCTCAACAAGAGAAAATCAACCCATTAGCACTGCATGAGACCTCTTAATTTGTCCCATTCCAGCCCCTGTGGTCAAGCACAACCAGTGGTGGGAAATCTTCTCAGCACACAGGAGGTGTTGCGAGGTGAATACCTCAATGGACAGGTAAAAATTCATATTATTTATTTATTCTGAATTTTTTATTACTATTAATCAATGTTAGCAGTGTGAATATTAGAACATTAGTGCAGTCAGTTACAACATGTATAAATACATGGTAGCCTAGCAGCTAACCAGTGGAATTACCAAATAGACAAGTTGTTAGCCAAGCATTAGCAGCTGAACAGTACAGTAAGCAAGGATAAGTTGTTAGCCTAGCAGCAGGAGCCACCACATCAGTTATCTTTAAGTGGACCAAAAAGTGGACCAACTGAAACAAAACTCAGTTCCCTTTGCATCCACACTGTATCTTCACTTGAAACATGACTCAGTTCTTTTATCTAGTACACTTGAGGTCAAATCGGATCTCAGTACATTTTCCATTCACACTCTTTGGAAGTCAGACCTGGTGGCAGCATCCATTTCCTTGTGGTATTTCCTTTTTAGATTAGCTAACAGAAATACGGAAAATGAAAAAGAAAAATAATATTACTTTAATAGAACTATTCTATTTTATAATTACAGGTTTTCAGTAGAGGTTTTGGTAGTAGCAGCAGTAGAAGCAAAAGTAGTAGCAGCAGTAGAAGTACCAGTAGCAGCAGTAAAAGTAATAGTGGCAGCAGTAGAAGAGTGGCAGCAGTAGAAGCAGAAGTAGTAAAAGCAGAATAGCAGCAGAACAAGTAGTAGTAGCAGAAAATAGAAAAAGCAAAATAGCAGCAGTAGAAGTATGAATGGCAGAAGTAGAAAAGAAGTAGAAATAGAAAAGAGTAGAAGGACTAGTAGTAGTAGCAGCAGTTGAAGTACAAGTAGTAGCAGAAGTAGTAGTACTACTAGCAGAAGTAGTAGTAGTACAAGTATTAGCAGAAGAAGTAGTAGCTGAAATAGTAGTACTAGTAGCAGAAGGAGTAGAAGTATTAGTAGCAGTAGTTGCCTACGCAGCTCTGTGGTTTGCTCTGTTTTTGCTATGGTGTCCTAGATCGGGGTCCCCAACCACTGGGCCACCTGTTGCCGGACTGTGCAAGCGCCGGCTGTGCAAACCCCACAGCAGAAGTAGAGGCCAAATAGTAAAAGCAGAAGTATCAGAAGCAGTAAAAGCATATGTAGTAAAATCAGAAGTAACAGTACTACTACCAGTGCTACTACTACTACTAGTAACATAACAACAAAACCTACTACTATAAATACTTCTACTACTAATACTACTACGACTACCACTAGTACTACTACGACTACTATCATAACAACAAAAACCTACAACTATTAATACTTCTACTACTAATACTACTATCATAACAACAAAACCAACTACTATAAATACTTGTACTACTAATACTACTGATAATACTACTACCACTTGTACTTCTAATAT
>CABFOQ010053700.1:20693-35811 GCA_900660455.1 Gephyroberyx darwinii
TGGGGGGTGGGGGGGCTGAACGCTCATCGGCTTTTCATCCCCTTTCAAAGGCTCTTCGCCCAGCCACTGGCTCCCCTCAAATTCCTTCCCTTTCCATCTCTTATGGTACATTTATTACTTGCACTTAGATGATATCCTGTCTGATTGTCCTTTTTTTCCCCTTTCAGGTGACCTGAAGTTTGCCATCTATGACCTCTATTTTCCTTTCTTTTCCTCTCAGAATTAAAATGGCTTTATTAGGATGACAAGTGCACTCTTGTTTGCCACTACTACTGGATATTAATAAGTGTTAATATAAATTATGAGTTATTGTAGGTTAAAGTAAGGGTTAAGGTTTGGCTTGTATTGGTGCGGGGCTCCTCACGAGTACTGTATTGCAACATGA
Organism: Gephyroberyx darwinii; assembly: GCA_900660455.1. Lineage (NCBI taxonomy): Eukaryota > Metazoa > Chordata > Actinopteri > Trachichthyiformes > Trachichthyidae > Gephyroberyx > Gephyroberyx darwinii. Next base: position 21,079 of record CABFOQ010053700.1, read on the forward strand.
TGTATGTGTGTGTGTGTGTATATGTGTGTGTGTGTCAGTCCATCTGGTTGCCTGTTTGCCCATCTCTGTATATGTGACTGCATGCATGTTTGTCCCCCTCGTCTATCCAAATGGTGTGTTTGTGTCTGCGTCTGGCACACGCTGTTTCATCTGGTCTGCATGAGTGTGTTTGCGGGCAGTCAGTGTGTATATGTCGATCTAAAAGTGTCAGCGTCAGCATCACAGGAAGACGGGTTGAACACGGTGCCCGTCTGGTCCCTGGGCTCCCACAGGAAACAATACGGCGAAAGACTCCTGGTACCTGTTTCCTCTGCAAACCTTTGAAGAAAAACAAACACCTGAGTGGGAAGGCAGGGGATTTCTGTCTGTTGGCCTGCGTTGTGACGTCAAGCAGGGCCTCTGGTCCTCATCGCGCTGCAACACTGACAGTTCAGAGCGAGAGAGAGGAAGTGGGGGAGAAAGAAAGAAAGAAAGAAAGAAAGAAACAAACAAACAAACAAACAAACAAACAAAAAGCTTCATGAGTGAATACACTGTTCACACCCAAGTTCTGTGGGAGGAAGAACACTCATTCAACTAAAACATTGTGAGTGTCATTGCTGATTATCATTAGATTTTCAAGACCTTTAGCCTCTATTGGCGGGGAGACGGAGACTCGATCTGACATGATGCATGATGCATCTCTTAACCTCAGGAAGAGAGAAAGACCCGCTGAGGGAAATTCAAATGCACCACACAAACTGAAGCTCGACGAGGGTCACACCGCTTCCTTGACCTTAAAACCAATTTGTCATCTTTTTGGAACTCTTTAAACAAACTCAAAACAATGGCTTACTGACACACTCACTCCCATGGGGCTATCCACTAAACTGCTGCAATTGTTTTATGATAATAGTTTTCCACCTCAAATTACTCAACAGCATCATCCTCCCTAGTGGGTAAGCCATCAGCACTAAAATGATGCATCATCTGTTACCTTAAGGAAGAGTTCAACATGTCATTGTAAATTTTCTTCTGGAACAGCCGGGGAAGAGACAGGAGGGCCACCCATCTCTTTGAGAGCTTTGTGCTGTGTGTGTGTGTGTGTGTGTGTGTGTGTGTGTGTGTGTGTGTGTGTGTGTGTGTGTGTGTGTGTGTGTGTGTGCGATTATGTGAGGTCATTTCAGCAACTGTATTTGTATACAGTGGGGTCCAAACGTCTGAGTCCACTACCAAGAACTCTTTCATCATTTATCAAATATTTCTCAAACAAGATTAAATACTTAAATAAATATTGTTAAAAATATGTTTCAATGGAAGTCCTTTTTCAAAGTTTGAATTAAATATATGGTGACAACAATTTGAGAAACCTGTACCAAATGGTGTGAGAAGATATTTAGATATATTTCAATTTCATAGGAGCATTTTTCAAAGAGCTACAATTTTTGATTTGTATCAGTTCTAAATAATGTATTCTTGAACAAGAAGTATCAACTGAGTAAAGAAAATTGTATTAGTTTTTGATAAATGATGAAAACTGTATGTGTGATGAACCCAATCTCAATACGTCAACTGGCCAGTAGCTGTGTTTTCTTCTCATTTGTAATTTATTGAAGTTGGGCCACTAGTGCTTTAGAGCCTAATAGACATGGTTCAAAGTTTGCAACGTTTTTCAAATCAATCAAAACAATCAATCAAACAATATTTCATGCATCCAGAGCATGCTGTAACTGTTTTTAAAAGTTCAAATCAAGACAGTATGCTCAGAACAAAGAGTAAGCGTCTCCTCCTTGCCAGGATGAAGTCAGGACTCTACTTTCAGAAAAAGGAACGATCATCGCACGGCTGACAGCTGCAGGGCCTGTGACTGTGTAGGCGTGACGGCCACACACGTGCTTCCCATGGTACACCACACACACATGTGCATACACACACAAGCGTGGACACACAATTACCACAGTGTCCAGTCAGTGTGACTGTCATCCCCTTCGGTGAGGAAAGACACTTCCGCTCACGGCAGAACAAATCTCACAGGCAGTGGTTTGGTGCTCTAACACACAGACATACAGACAAGCGCACGGACACACTAATGATCACACACATTTATAAATAGAAGGTCTGATTTCATTATATGGCATGTTCATGCATGACAACATGAAAGAAAAGTTGCATTCCCTACAAGGGCTCTAAACTGTGAGGGACAAATGTGTTTGCATGGTGGTCACAACCACATATCCACTGCTTCCTTCCAACGCCTTGCCTCCATCCTGTTCACATAGAGCGACCTCACCACACAGGAGGATGACTACCCTGCTCAGAAATTAATCTCATTTACCTCTATAGACTTCAGATGTAGCTTTCGTAAAAGCCGCGTTGCCCCGAGACGAATAGGAAAGCGCAAACTGGCACATAAGAAGAGACGAAGAATGATCTGGCAACCGGTTGTTTGAGAGACGTGAGTTGTAGATGTCGTCTAGTTGGAAAAAACGTAACTAAACAGACACATACGCACACTAGAGGCGTTCTGAGCCGGGGGTTCTCGCTGCTAGCCCACAGGGAAACAACACGCATACGCACACATACACATAAACACATTTCACCTGTCTACATAATTCATCCTGATGACGTACAAACTGTCCTGAAGTGTAAGCCTATTTACATGCAACATTCCAAACACACACACACACACACCGCAGTACACCCCCCCACACACACACCCTGTGGTTCTCAGACAGATCAAGGTGAATCTAGGTCTAGGAAGCTGATGTTTTCTAGTATAGTGATGTGGGTCTGTCAGGTAGTCCGACCCAAATACAGTAAGTATTCAGACTGGCTACTATAATATCCTATCAACTTGTTTTTTTCTGATCACATCTTGTCAGTTGCTGACAAGTTGCTGTACTGCACCTCCCAGAGATCACCTGTCAATCAAACAGTATGTCCAGTACAGTGACGTCTTTTTCCTTGGATTTTCTGTTGATGAAGTTGGGGTTTCTGTAGGTGGCGCTCTTTTCTTTGTCTGTTCTGCCATGGTGGCTATTGTTGCTCATGCTAACTACCCAGTTCTTCTATTTTTTCCAAACAAAACTGTTGCTGCTGTTGGAAATGTAAAACACGTCACTTCCTGTGTGCCAGACCATTTTTCCCGGGAAAAACCTACTTGACACTTGGTGTTTAGAACAGATAATGTAATAGCTTTCATGAAGTGGCTGTAGATCGAATGATTATCACTATTGTGTTACATCAGTCAGTGAAGAGAGTAGCAAAATGGACATTTATTTATATGAGCATTATTACTTAGATAGTTCAATTAATCCTGCATTTGTACAGCATGCTTTTCTGAAATACATCTTGGCGATATGGTAACAGAGCAGCAGTGGTGCAATAAACACATAAAACACTACATGGCTACATCTGTCGGTGTTCCCAAGCCAAAGGGAGTCTCACAGGGCAATCAGGTAGGTGTAAAAGATATAAAAGTACACTTCCTGCTGTTTTGTTGCTCTATGGACATTACCTGTGGGGTACTGTGTGGGGTATTGCGTGCGTGAGGACGCCCACATTGCATATGCATGTGTGCTCATGCGTCTTTGCAGCTAGAATGAACGCATGTGTGAGCATGAATCAGTATGTATCTGCATGTGTGTGTGTGTGTGTGTGTCTGCTGGCCTGTCTGTGTGTGTCTGCCTGTCTCTGTGTGTGTTGGGGTTGGCCTGGGGTAGTTGACTGGGCTAGTAAACAGAGGTGAGACCAGTAATTAAGTATGGTTAGTGCCACCGTCTGACAAAGCGTAGCCCACCCCTGGAGACTAGCATGTTAGCACAGTATTAGTGTTAATGTGCTTTTATACAGTGTGTGTGGGTGTGTGTGGTGGGCGAGGGAGAGAGAGAGAAAGAGCCTGATTCAGACCTTTACTTAAGCGCCATGTTGTGGTGCTCAAGTAGTTTTTTTACGGGCACGCCCCACTGCGCTGACTCCAACCCTGGACTCACGTTCAGGATATGTGGCCTCCAGCAAGATGTGTGTTTGAGGTGATGAATATATGGAATCAAGGCATGTCCACCTTCTCATTATGACTCAGACTTAAGACCATTTACTGTATATTATCCTTTCTTTACACACCCAAAACGCTCCATATGTCTAGAACACCTATTGCTTTCGTGATGTTAAGTGTGCGTACTAAACACCAAAGACATAAAATAGCATGTGAACTGAGTTAGACTGCGATGCTGTTGGTTGGTCTCTGAATAGTTGGCATGGTATTAAAACCAAGGTGATGACTCTCCACAACTAAGCAAATAAAATGTGTCCTGCCATTTATGTGCTTGAGTTTTTAAGGGATCATCTAAGGAGACGGTGCTTCCAGGGAATACAGAGGGTGCAAAAAAGGTTTAACAGACGCCCAGCGCATCCAATGTATTCACATGGATAGGGCCTTGCAGATCCAGGTCACACAGCCGACATCCCACCTGTGTTACTCTAGGTAACATGCGCCCTTTACATCCTGGTGACTGCGTTGGATGGTGTGCCCAGGGATGTTTTTAATGGCAATGGCACACCAAAAGACCCACCAAAGAATATCTATGTATTGGCCAAACGATGACATCGAGAAGAGATTCCATCAAGCTGTGGGCTTTCCAAAGGTCATCAGTGCCATCACCTGTATGCATGCAACCATCAGGGTGCAGAGTAAATTTATAGGAAGAGTAAAAAACAACATTCCATGAACATTCAGGGGTTGTCTGAGAAAACTACTTAATGAAGTAATAGTATTTTAGTGATGGGCAAAAAATCAGAATAGCCTAAATCATTTCAGATTTTGTTAAGTATCTTTGAATTTTTAATCAATACATGTCACAATGCCATGTTGCCTTGAATCTACCCGGAATGACATGAAAAGGAGAAAGGTCCATGGCCCTATTTGACACCATACTGATGGGAAGGAAGGTTTTGAGTAAACCCCTGCACAACAAAAAGGCTCTTGCTCAAAAACCTCATTGCATGCATCGAATCATCCAAGTCTGAATAGGAACAGCTCAAATGCACACATCTCAATCCTCATAAGACCCATGTAACTTAACACAGTCTGAATCAGGGTTGGTTTGTGAATTTCTCCAAAAGTAGCAGAGCGCTGAAAGTACCGGGAACGAGAGTGGATGGAAATGGGTATTACAAGTCTGTATGTGCATGTGTGAGAGATAAAGAGAAAGTTTGTGTGTGTGTGAGTGTGTGTGTAGGTGTGTGTGTTCGTGCATCCTTGCGATAGTGTGTATATGTGAACTGCTATGTAATTAGCCCTGTGGTCACTAGAGGTGATGAGGAGAGCAAGCCCTGGAATCCCTTCCCTTAGGTCTGTCTCCATCATGCCTGCAGAGAAAGCCAAAAGAACCTTCCCCACACACACACACACACACACACACACACCATCTCTCCACCTTCACGAGCCCCTGCCGTCCAGTCTTCATTACCTTCAGCCCCCCTGAGGGTCAATGTGGAGGTGGGGGCAGACGGAGCTCAATCTCTCCTCTATCCGGAGCCCTGGGGCTGCACTGGAATTTACACCCCTGGCCCTGAGAATGGACAGGATCCACACTCCTCCAGTCTCCTATTGTTGAGAAGGAGGAGGGGGAGGAGTACATATAGGAGGAGAAGGAGAGGGAGTGGAGGAGGAGGAGAGGCAGGAGAGCGGGAACACACAGAGAGGAGAAATGAAACTGGTTTCCCGTGTCTCGGGGGGAAGGCTTTAGTGATTGTGCCTCTCAGGGGTTCTGAATGCTGGAGGGATGGAGCTCAGCACGGGGATGGGAAAAACCTTGTTTCATTACACACACTTTCTCTTTTTCTTCTCGTCTGTCTTTCAACTATACCCTATTTTGGAATCTCTGTTTCTGTTAGTCTCTTTGTCGTCGCAAAATCAGATTGTCAAAGAGAAATACCTCCATAATTTACCCCCCGAACACACAAACACAAACACACACACACACACTGCATAACTGCATAACTGACCCTACCAAATTCCTGTGTTTTCCAAGGTCGTGCCACAAAGGTTGTAACCCCCAGCATTGATAATTTCCCCTCATTTAACAGGCCACATTACACCCATAATAACCTAGTAAGGTGAAAATTAGATTAGCGCCCTGTCTGTGAACTAGAGTACACAGGGGGAGTCTATTGTAAATTCTGCTGTAAAGGAATTTACATTGTTCTGATTAGTTCACTCATTTTGTGTGTGTGTGTGTGTGTGTGTGTGTGTGTGTGTGTGTGCAACGCCAGAGAGGCCCATAAAAAAGCACTTCCCCTCTAATTGAGGATGGTATCATTCCCTCCCTGTTAAAAACAAACAGAGCAGGGAGAGGGAGAAAGAGAGCAAGAGAAAGATCTCGTACCACCTGAGGTCTGTGTGTGCGTGCTGGCCTGCTAACCATGAGTAAACACAGTAAACGGTTGTGACTGTAAAAGCTTAAGTTCGGCAGCCCTTTCTCACGAGGAGGGAGTAACCGAGCCCCGTCCGAACCAGCCAACCAAGAGATTTTTTTGCGAAAAAGAAAGTTAGACAAGCAACGATAAATTCCAATTCGCTCAATAATGGATTAGAAGTATCGCCGTTGTGCTTTGTTCAAGTTGAAGTCATTTTCAGATATCTTGGGTGGGCCTGTCTTACTGTAGCTTACCTGGTGCTTCTTAAAAAAAAAAAAAAACACTGAATGTCAGCACTGCTTTGAGACACATTCCTTTACAGCATTGGTGGTTTTGGGCCTGGAGTCAGGATGCAAACCTGGCCTCACTGGGCCTCAGCGCTCTCAGCCACTGACCAGCCAGTGTTCTTCAAGTACAGTAGGCCTATATTTCAGGATTATTCTCCTCTGGAAACATCAAGCCTTCAAACTACTGACACCTGTGTTTAATTCTATTTACGTGAGAGCTGCCCATTCAATTCTATTTAATGCTACATGAAGCCGCCTCATTGTGCAATGTTTACACCGATACAAGGGAACACGGGGCCCCATTGTGCCTGGTCCTGGCCCTATAGCTTGCGAACTGAGTTATACCACCGGCTGGGCCAGAGTGCCCCATTAGCTTAATGGCCGTCTAGGATTTCACAGGGGATGCATTGCTGTTATGGCTGAGAGCTTTGCGTTTCCCTTTTTATGGCTCCTTCGGATTCACAACACCCAGAAATAGGGGTTAGGGAGGAGGGAGGAGAGGAGGAGGAAGAGGTGGAGAAAACAAAACAAAACAAACATAGGCAACTTTACACCAGCTGGGGCCAGGCTAGGGCAGACTAGCTGGGGAGGGAGAGATGGTAAGAGGATGGTGAGAGGAAGAGGAGGAAAAGAGAGTGACAAAAAACAAAGTGAGTGAGTGACAAAAATGTGAATGTGACAGAATGATTTCAGAGACAGAACAATAGAAGTTGTTGCTTGTCACAGTTTGTGTTTCTCTTGGGCATTAAGTAACTTAACAACTGATGTCTTGATCCACTTTCCGATTGCTTTGACATTTGACCTCAGTGACTTCTCCAGCTGGTCAAGAACCAATAGGAATGGAGGGTCATGTTCCACTTCGGGCCAACTGGTCACCTTTTGCTTTGTTTGACTTTCACTGACATCAAAGGCCAACATGGAAACAAGCCAGTGACTTCATTGTCTTGTCCTTAACAAATGTCCCAACTGGCAACGAAACTAAACTAAAAAAAAGCTTTCCTTTCGTTATTCATTCTTTCCTTCCGTCCATCCTTCCTTCCTTTCTACCTAAATTTGATTGTTTGTTTGTTTGTTTGTTCCCTCCTTCCTTCTTTATTCCTTCGTTCCTCCGTTCATTCCTTCCTTCCGTCCGTAATTTCTATAGCGGAGGTATGCGAACCCAAAAAGAAGCCAGATATCAAGTCAAAATAGATCAAACAGATCAGAACATGTATAAGAGTACGATAAATGAACCATTCTCTCATCCTTTGTCAATAGCCTTTTATTAAAACACTGTGATTCATCCATTTTCGGGCCCAGCAGGAATGTAGAATTGATAGCTGATACCTTTGTGGACAGACATTGATCAATAGCTCCATTATACACCAGCATTCCTTTTTCATGAATACCACTCGGCACGTTCTAGTTCATTAACTGCAAGCAGGCATTTGGATGCCGTATACACTAAAAGCTATACATTTAATCTCTGACTATAAGGATCTAATACATACATTCTTTACATTGTGGTTTGATGCTATTACACAACACTGTGCTTGAGTGACCGTCTATGTAGGCATAGGTATGTAGGTATACGGTTAAATGCCAATTAAGCTTGAATTAAGGACCAACAGTATAATACCTGCTATATTGGGCACAGGGTCAATGCTATTGAGACTAACCTCCCATGACATACGGTTGTCCTACTCTACAAAGTAACAGGGTGCTATTATAGGGCACTGTGGTTTGTGAACTCGGTAACTGGCCATCTGTTTGGCATTAAGGGAAAATTATTTATGATGAATTGAAATGATTTATGATAATAATGATGAATTGGCTTTTATATGAAGATGAGTAAGGGAGCAGAGTCATACTAAAGGATGACTTATGTCCTCACAGGATGGGGAAAAGGAATAAGCCAACGACCATCTTAATGCTTTTCCCATTTCTTTTTCATCCCATATCAGGGTGCATACCTGGATAATAATTAACTCAACTTGTATTGAATATGGGTTGAAAAAGGAACGACATGAAGGTATGATGTGATCCTAATAGCTGCTGTACCAGCAACGACAACGCCCTAATATGTTGCATTCACAGACTACGTTTGATTGCTTTGATAATTCCAGGTCAGACACTGGGTCAGTGCCTGCATGCACTCATCCCCCAACATTGTTGAGTATATGGGGGCCACAATTATAGTTCTCCTGACATAGTCCCTGAGATGCCCTGGGGTTTCTGATAGCATCTGAATGATCGTGTAGTCTAGTGGTTCCCACCCTTTTCTTGGCAAGTTGCCCCAATATTTAAAGCATGGAACGACTAATGCCAGCAACCTGATTTCTGTCCCTGTGAGGAATGAAAAGGCCCTTTTTTACTCTGTTACACTGTAACTTTAAGATGCTACATTTATTTTCCTCACTGGGACAGAAATCAGAAATCAGGTGGCTGATATTAATTTTTCATTTCAATTACAGTAATTTAAGGCCACAGGCACACAGATGACTATCGGACCGATTAGCATCATATTTGGACATCTTGACATCAGTTGAGGAATCCCTGACCTGAGGCTTGGTTGGGACTGATGGTCCGATCAGATTATCTAGTAGTGTGCAGAGTTTACCGATTCAATCTGAACCACACCGTTCGTTTTATATTGATATTTTGGTATTGGGTATATTGGTATTTATTGATAATAATTCGGGAAAATGTCCTACAATGAATCCAAGTTACCATCCTAAGTACCATTTCCTTCTTTCTGATAAATTCTGCTCACCTCCAGCTCTACTGAAAGGTGCACAGCTTGAGATTACAGATCATGGCCTATCAAGTGACCTATCAGGATTCAGGATAATCTCAGTGTGTGATACCCCGTTCTTGTCTAATTGTCTCTCTAACTAAGAGACAAAGCAATCTATCTGCCACTATGCGTGTCCTCTAGAGCGACCCCAGATCCAAGTTGTTTTTTTTCCTCAGGACTCCATCAGATGGAGCTCATACTTGGGAGCCCAACCCAAGGTTAGGAAAGCCTGTTGAAGTGTGAAATTGTTTGAAGATTTTCTGAAGAATTGAGATTGAGGAGTGCCAAGATTGAGAAATGCTGGCCATTCAATATGGGATGGAAGAAAGCTGTTAATCATTCTAATATATGGTATGGCCATAAAGGAAGAGGACCCACTTCAACTTGATTGTGCCAAAACGAGCTTCCTAAGACGTCTTAAAACGAAGGCTACAGTGAACTATTTAAGTGGGCATCTGCTGATGATTAAGGACATATAACTGTGATTTACCGCTCAACAATTATACAAAGCTGAGGATGGGACTGGATAAGGAAAAGTTTTTAATACAGATGAGATGATACTAAAGGAAGGGCAGCCCCTTTTTCTTTGTCATATTCAGCTCTGTGGGCCAGGAGCATTTTTCACATACATATTGTCACTAACTGGCTTTGATATATGTGGCATGGGGCACTGTGGTTATTGAACTTTAGCGAGCATCTGCTTGTCATTGAGAACATGTGACTGTGATTCATGACTGAGCTTTAACATCAAGACATGGGTGAGGCTAAGGGATGACATCAGGGAACAATAATAAGAAGGGAAAAGGATCCAGTGGTATTTTATCATATTTACCTATTTGGGCCAAGGCCAGCATTTTCGATTTTTGTGGCGATATTCCCATGACGTATATATCCTATGACACAGATTACCACAGCGCACTGTAAGTAGTGAACTTTCATTGTGCATATCTGCAATGGCTAAACCTTTATGCCAAGATGAGGTCAAGATTGTGGAGGGAATCTCATTAAGGGAGAGGGATGTTACTAAAGGATGACTTGTCAGTTGTACTTTGTGAATTTTATCTACTGACTCACTTCAACTGTGGAGTATTAGGCTGTTAGCCATCAGTAGATGTTATTATACCACAGCCATAATTCAATACATACTGTAGGATCTATATCTCTGACAGAGTTGATATTTTATGAAGCTTTTGTAAAAGGAACGATCCTAACAGCCAAGGTCACATTGCTCTTGTGAGCCAAAAGGATAAACTTCAGGAATCTCAAGATCACTGGCAGTTTCAAAAATGTTTCAAGCTTTTCACACGCTTGAAAAATGACTGTTATTTGGGTGTTTCATTTATTTCTTTTACTTGAACTGAAAGTGTCCTTTATGTGCTGTAGTAATTTCCATGAACCAAGAGCTCAGGAACCTATCCGATCCCATTGTTTACTTTCAAACAGGACAAGGGCACAAATGGGAATTTTCTTGCTTTCAAGGTTTTCAGCTGACAGATCATATCATATCATATCAAATCATATATCATATAATATTATATCATACCATATATGGGTTAGGGTTATTGGCAAATTGAGAAAGAGGGGGGCACAAATTAAATCAATGCATCCCATGTGTCAACTATGCAATTGATGATCCTCTCACCCTATTTTAATCTTAACAAACTGCCCAGTGTCTGTAGAGTATGGCAGTTCAATTGAAAGTGTGGTAATTCTACTTATTTACAATAGAGCAAAAACCCATTAGTTGCTCACACATTTTGGAAAGTGTATGTGTCTAAATGGATCTGCCTAAACAACTGGAGGAAGTATCTGCTGAGTCACTTCTTTTCCTTTAACAGAGAGCTGCTGTTTAAAGGTGACTGCACATCTGCATGTCCAAACACACCCTTTCACATACACACACAAACACACTCACACACACACACACACACACACATCTGTGAGTGTTTGTGAGTGTTGGGGGGTGTCCAGCTGAAGACTACTCATGGTAGTATCCTAGGCTGTCAACTCTTGGCGTATCCAGAGGTTAGTCTTCTCTCCCTGTGTTTTAAGGCAACAACACATGGCCAATAAGCTGTACAAATCCATTGTTGGTGTTGACCAGTTCTCACAGAGACAATTTAACTGTTAACGTCTGGGTCAGGTCAGCACTTCAGTGTCTGCACTGCTACAGGGACAGATGGAGGTCCATCCACTTGATACTGCTCTATAGGAAGTCAATAGTGCCCACTTGAACTCTCAGTGATTGACTTTACAGTAAGTGCCCTCCTCCTCTTCCTTCTGTTCATCATTGGCTCTTTCCTTCTGAACTGCAGTCCATCCATGCAGTCTGTCTGTCTGTCTAGTTTATACATCTATTGTCTAGAATTAGAAAGACCATTGTGATAGTAAATAGCCATAAATGGCTAGAGTCACATGCAGCCCACTTACTGAAGTCGACTTAAGTCTTGGATATCAGCACAAGACAGAACTGTACTTAGATCCAGTGAATAACACCACTGGTTTGTCACTTGAGAGAAGGTGTGAGTGTGGACAGCGTTGTACAGAATAACATTTAGACAGATTTTGTCAAGATAGGGTATAGCTCACCAACTGCTTGGATTAAGTATGTCACTTACTTTCAAAATAAAAGATGTGGTGCACTTCAGTGGAAATCCATTGTGACGCATAGCATGGATTGGGTGAATATTCAGTTTTGCTTGGCTGGAAGGTGTCCGCACTTTTCCAAAAAATGGACGCAACAAAACTGTTTTAGCACCTTTGATGCATTAACAAGGTTTGAGAGTTGTCTGACAAAATGATTTCAACAATTTGTTAAACCGCCTTCAAAAAAGCCAAAGTGAGACATGTTGCGTATTACTTGTGACAGATTCATATTACAGGACATATTCATTACCACACTAAAGGTCTTGGGCACTGAATGAAAACCATTGCACATTGTGCTTATTAAGGAAGAAATAACCTCTGTCAAAAGATTGGCCGCATCATATTTGTGGGATGTGATATTTGTTTAAAAAAAAAAAAAACAGATGAAGTGGAACAATGATATTATGACAGAGATATGTAAGTGTATTCTATTGGCCAATAGCAAGGGTCATAGTGGAAGCAGGATTTGGATTTTCAACTGGCATCCACTCCTAAAATACATTTACACTGCATTTTTCAGGTATTTTGAGAAACCTGTTTTCTTTTTGTTCCTGTAGGGGCCAAATGCATCATGACCACAGCATGTTAATCACAGTTAATGGCAAACTTGACCGTCTACATTTCCTGAGCATATTGCCTGTGCATCATGTCCTTCAGGAAAAAATGAGCTCAGTGTCACAAATAACCATTTATCTCCCGCCACCATCCAGTAAGAGGCAGGGCAGCCAGTGCCGCCCTATCAGACTGGCACTCTTGACCCTGCATGACTTTCTTGGAGTACCAGTCCCTCTGGCCAATAGCTGGGACAGCTTAGACCACTTAACCCAGTCTGCAACAAGAGAGGTGAAAGAGAGGTATCGACAGAATTACAGTAATCTGATTACAAAAATGGTACCTGGAATCAAAACAGTGATCACATTATTTTAAAATAGTTTATTATTAGAGAATAGCAATTTGACTGATTCTGCAAAAAGGAGAGGAAAGGGAAGAGCGGAGGAGGGATCTGGAGATAATGCAGTGATGAGAGGCGTGTTGTAATAACCAGACCTGTTCGAGAACTTTTGTTCCATTCTGACTATGTTCCTTATCCTTGTTCGCTCATTCAATATATTTGTGTTCCTTACTTCTCTCTCCCTACCTCCCTTCCTACTTCCTTCCTTCCTTCCTCCCATCTCAACTGCTTTTTCTCCCCTACTTTCGTCATTGCTTTTGTTCCCTTCTCGACCACTTTCATTCCCTGTCCATTCATCCTCCATCCATCTCCCTCTCTTTCTCTCTCCCTCACTCTCTCTCTCTCTCTCCCCTCCTTGGCCTCCAGCTCACTACCCTGACACCTCACCATCAGGGAGCTGGTCTAATCTTTTTGACCTGCCACATCCTCCACAGACTCTTCCGCTAGCTTAAGTAAGGGCTCTACTACAGCATGTGTGTGTGTGTGTGTGTGTGTGTGTGTGTGTGTGTGTGTGTGTGTGTGTGTGTGTGCATGCGCGTGTGTGTGGGTGGGTGCATGCATTATGATACTTACATGTGTCTGTCTGTGTTTGTGTGTGCAGTGGCCTGTTTGCTAGCTTCCCAGGGTCATTGAGCTCTTGGTCATTTAAACAACATCACAAAAGATCAGCCAGTTCTCCCTTTGAACAGCCTGTGTAGGGTACACACTGAAATTCAGTCTAACCAATAATCTCAATTTAATGTCTTGAACAAGTCAATGTGAGCTTAAATCAATTCAAAATCTCCAGCTGGTCGACTGAGGTTATTTTATTACTTTGACTATGTGAAGAATACTTTATGTTTCCTGGTTTATTTCAATAATTAGGTACAATATTAATTTATATCATTCATTTATATATAAATCAGTAGTGATAATGGTTCGGCGTGCCCTGCATGTTATAACCCATATTCATTTTTTTATTTTTATTTATGTTTTTGTTTGTTTAGTTCGATTACAGTACATATAAAGTTACTGCAAGTTAAACCTCAGACATGTACAAATGAAAAAATAGATAATAATTAGCTATTAAATGATAAGTGAGAGACAGAAAAAGAAAGGGGAGAAACGGATATATTGGAAAGAAAGAATTACTATAATGCAAAGAGCGAGAGAGAGGAAGAGAAAACCATTTGAGTTAACCAGAGACTGGTGTGTGTGTGTGTGTGTGTGTGTGTGTGTGCGCGTGCGTGTGTGTGTGTGTTTGACGAGCCAGGCTATGTTGTGATTTATGAGCTGAGAGCAAATTCTATCTCTACCTGACTTTTACACTTTGTCACTAGTGATTAACGAGCAGGTCACACACTTTTGCCCCTGAATGAGTTAAATCTCCTCCATACACACACACGCATACACACATCCACACTCTTTCACCTATGCACACACGTACACACAAAGACATTGTCTCCTCTCACATAACCATGTACATACACACAAACACACACAGACACACACCAAAATCGAGACATATTCACTCTCCCCACCCCATACACACACATCCACACACACTTCTCACTCATTACCCAGAACTCTCTTACCCCCTGAGCCACCATCCATTGACAGGCACTCGCCCCGACTTCTCTCTGACACGTCCCCAGGGTCAAAGGGCACCTCAGTAGTGTGAAGAGCAATGAGGGGTT
>CABFOQ010053701.1:7547-19653 GCA_900660455.1 Gephyroberyx darwinii
GCCCTTTACGGCGCCGGGGGACCAACGGCTCCAGATCTTGGGTGCTCGTCGGGGTCAGGGACGGGACAGGAGAAGGCGTTCTTCTTGCATGTTTTTCCAATTGGGGTCCTTTTTGTGTTGTGTTGTCTGTCATGTGTTGTCTTAATGTGTTGTCTTGTCTGTAATGTGTTGTGTGTGTTGTCAATTTGATGTTTTCTTAATTTGCTTGTGTTTTGTCTACTTGCATGTGTTTTCTTAAGTTGCAGTGCATTGAGCTCTCAGGGCTACCGTACTTAAAGGCATTATGCAAAGAATAAATTGTCCCAATCCCAATGTCCCCCCCTAAAGCCTAAGCCCTGAACCCTCACGGATTTAATTGACATCACCTGGTAAATGCTTGAGTGCGAGAGGCTGCAAGGGCTTGAAATTGTATAAATAGGAATGGGACAGCACTTTGCGACATATCATGTTACCTTGACGACACCAAAACATGTTACGAACGATGTTACACAACACATTACAGACAAGACAACACATTAAGACAACACATGACAGACAACACACTTCTTCACGACCAAGGCACTTAAGGGACTGACTGCCTGATTTGAACGTCTTCCAGGCTCTTGCCTTACAGAGTGGACGAGAGGTAATTGTCAAATAATCAATTTTCTCGTTTTTGTCAAAACAGCATCATTTAGCAAAAAATAAAAAATGGTTGATGAATAATCATTGTCCTTCGATTTGTTTACCTTTTTTTAATGCTTCCAGGCTTCTCCTGGTAACCCCGTATTCAATGTCACAACGTTATGAACTGTAGGTAATTCCCTCAGGCAAAGTCTGCAGAAATGCAGACTTACAGAAAGTGTGCATAAAGGGCTCAAAATGTCTGCGAGAGAGAGAGAGCCCTCATGCACTTGATGACTTGACAGTGGGACAGCCCTAAACCCTCGCGCACTTAGCGGAAACACGCCTCAAAGTCCATGAGTGTGGACATTGGGATTGGGCCACTGACTTATTCAAAGTCCCTCTGTGTTTTTTCTAATTCCTAACAGCTGTATGAAGTTCTGCTTTACCACCAATACATGCAGTTTGGAAGTTTGATTTACTGCTTATCTCCCAGATTTGATATGCTGGAGACATAAGCCTTGTTAAAACAAAATTCTATTTCTAGGGTTTAATTACTACATGGCAAATTGTCACTATTCCCTGGAGTAGCAAATTGTCCCAATTCCTTGCAGAGATAACATTACTGAGTGTGCCAGTTTTCCATAATAAAGAACTACAGAAGTAAAGTAATAATAATAGTAGAGAGTAATAAAACATTAAGGCCTTTTCTGCTTCAAAAGAATCTTTTTGCAGTGGATTGCATTATACTGATGCCCACGCCAATGTGTCCAGTAAAACTGCATTAAAACCTTCACAGGACACTAAAACTTTCCATTGAAACCCATTCTAATGAAATTCTTTTAGTTGGGTAGGTGGGTTAGCAGCTCTTTAAGGCAGGATGACCCATCCCACTAGTTCAGTGGTAGGGAAACTGGTCAATGGCAACGAGAATTAGACGATACCAAGTCGTCCGTATACCATTCTCGTAGATGGGCTCAATATAGTATTTAGAGTGTTTGTTAAAGTTAAGGACAATCCAGAGTACAAGACATTTTTTTTTGGTTACAGAATTCATATGCTGTATTGATTTCAAAATTCCATACCTTTTCCAAAGACAAATAGTTACTGTAGCACAACTGACCCCTTTACCGAGCTTATAAAACCTGTACTGTAACAAAGTTGTCTCATTCATCAGATGAGTTGTATTGGCACTCACCACGTAGCTTTACCCTTGATCACTAGATTAAATATTAAACTAAGATAGTTGCGGAGACAGGAGTCACCGTCTCAACTGCTGACGAAAGAGTCTTTTATGTCCCTTTCTACTGTGGACCTTGTACATCCACAATTTCTTACCCCTGAGCAACTAGTCGGAGCAGAGAGAAAGACAGGACTCCATGAAGTATACCTCAGGTAAGGCTGTCTTTCCGTTTCACCATTCATTTATCCAAACAAGTTTTCCACGATTTGACTATTCAAATGTTAACCTCCTTGTTATTCTTTGTTAACTCGTGCACTGCTTCACCTTGAGAAACTGTGTAAACTTTGATGGTTGTAGTGGTAAGTTATTATTGCGTTCATGATGTGTTTTCTTCTGGTTCTAGTGCTAAACCTCAGGAAACCTTAAGTCACATAGAGACTACAGAGTGATTGTTGTATATGTGAGCTCTTTGGGATTAATGTTGAATGATGACTTTTGTTGTTTACTTCCTGGCTAACATTACATCATATCCCCAGTCTGTGCAGCTATTGCTCAGTGCGCACACACTACAGATTTTAAACCATTAAGAGAGGCCTTGAGAGAGATTAGAGTGTTCAGTGTCTTGAGAACAGTATCTGGCATGCATAACACTGCAGATATCTACGGTTACAGCCTGCTTTGCACAAACCTCTCCCTGCCTGGAGGGTGTGTGTGAGAGAACGAGCAAGCATATGTGAATGTTGGGGGAGGTGGACATGAGTGTTTGTGAAAGTGGTTGACAGCAAAAGAGTGAGTCAGGTGGCCAGGGAGGAGATGAGTTCTGCATGGGAGGGAGAGATACTTGGAATAGCTCGGCCATGCGAGGGCATGTGAGTATCATATTGTTTAATAGAGAAGCTTTGTGTGATCCTTACCATTGTCTTGTGAGACTTGGTTTCAAATGGAAAACAGTCGGTGCACATGCTGTTTGTACTTCATTCTAATTCATCTACTTAAAGCAAATGTTTGGATATACTTTAGAAAAATGCACTGGAAAGTCACTGCTTGAGCTTAATAATTAATTAATAATTTCTGGCTGTGTCCTTGTGGCGTCTCCTTTAGTTTTATATCTAGATTTAGGAATGACCAGAAGGCCAGGTCTCCTTTTATTACATGGGCTAGCTTTACGTGAAGCATTCTTGGGTCTTGTGTCTTCTGGGTCTCATTTTCATATGGAAAACAGTCGGTACGCATTCTGTTTGTACTCTTAGCCGATGTAATACAGTTTGTAAGATGTTGTGACACAGAGTTTTTGCTTCTGTCAAGCTTCTGTCATTCATTCATTCACAAGAAAAAAACACTGGAAAGACACTGCTTTAGCTTAATAATTATCTCTGGCTGTGTCCTTGTGGCATCCTTTCTGTGACAGGGACAGGTTAGAGTAGCTTGGCAAGCAGCTGAATAACCAGAACAAGGTCCACCGACCACGAAGGGGCAACTGGGGAGAAGTCACCTTAGATTATTGCTTCAGCCTGCTGCCACCGCTGCCATCATCATGTTTACTGCTATTTTATCGCTGGATAGAGCTGGCTCTGGCTGCAGTAAGGTAGATCTGACTCGGGGGGGAAGACCTTATTCTGTCATTGTCATTTCCTCAGGCCATGAGGATGCAATGGAATTTCCGCGGTAAGTTCCACCTTAACCACACTGTCTTTGTGGCAATGGCAGCAAATCAACAGAAACCTTTTGGATATTAACATGTCTTACCAACCATTTTGTAGACTATTTACATAAAAACATAAAAACATTGTTTTGTTAGTTTTTCAGGTTTCCCTACTGAAATTTCAATTCTGTTTCACTGTGACACTGCGCCATTCTTTTGTGCTTACTGTCAATTTTTTATTTCTCTCTACTTAAGTTTTACCTTCAATCCAAAGGAAGGGATTGACAATCCAGCCCTGGTCATCTCTGATGATCCTGGTGAGATTTGTTAGATGCACAATCTTTCAAAATGCTGTCACCATTTTATCTTAGTCTAAGTCTTCAAATATTTCCTAGGGTCTTTATCAACATGTGTTTATGGTATTGGTTCCTCCAGAATCCGATCAAAGTCCTGTGCCTAAACTGTGCCAGCTAAGCCGGATGGAGGGACAGAATTTTGGCTTTTACTTGCGGATGGAGAAAGGTAGACGGGGCCATGTGATCAGAGGCGTGGAACCCTGGAGCCCTGCAGAGCACAGTGGCCTAAAAGATGGAGACAGAGTGCTGGATGTCAATGAGGAATATGTGGATAACATGGAGTTCCACAGGGTTAGTGTCACTAGTGTCTGTTCTTTGCCTCCTTTCCTTGTGCCCAGTCTAGTGTTAGGTCAGCAGGATCCATTGACATTTTAAAAAAAAAAAAAAAAAAAAAAAAAAAAAGGAAATGATGTAAGGGGGCGTTCACACTAGCCATGTTTGGGGCAGCTCATTTGAACTCTGGAGCCTTTACTCCTTTAGTTTGGCTAGGTGAGAACAATGCCATTTGAACTTGGAAGAGGACCACCCAAGTGCCACCCAAGTGAGCTACTGTGCGGTTTGTTAGGCGTGAGAACGTAATCTGAACAAACTACAGGAAACGACCCAAAAACCTGGTTTTATGGGTATAAGGAAACAGATGTTGACAGCTGACCGCCAGAAGTTACTCATACTTGGAAAGCCTAGCATAACAAAATGAAACCACAGTCTGCACTGCGGTTTGCCCTTGATGCTCATTGATGCTCATATTCAGCTATTTCTTCATGTGTTCTTAACTGGCATGAACATCAGAGAAGGTAAATTGCACCAGGAGAGAGCACAGAAACGTCCATCATGCTTAGCTAAAGTTTATAGGGACTGCAATCTGATTTATTTTGATGCCTGATCTTCCAGGTTTTCTATAACCATAATAAATTTACTTTTCTCTATAATTACGATTGAATACATTCACTCGGTTGGTTGGTGGCCTGAACTTGTCCTAGTCTCCTTGTTTTTACTTTACCAGTCATAAGTGGATTGATAGGATGTTTTTGTTTTTTGTTAAAGTGAAATCCAAAAAGTGACTTTTTCACTGAAGGTTAAGTAAATTTGCATAAATATTTAAATAACTGCTTAATTGTTCATGGGCATCACTGAAGACAGCATAGTGGGATTCCATCTCATTTTGTCTCTGTGATTGATTGCCAGGTGGTGAGGAGGATCCAGTCATGTGGCTTACAACTGTTTCTCTTGGTGCTGAGAGAAAAAGAGTATGAACAGGTGATCATACTGCATCTATATTTGTGTATATATAAATGTTGATATAATGTGAGTAATTATGTTTTATGTTGTTCTTTTGACTGATTTATTCTCCATGAGTTGAAGAGTGCTACATTTTCCCTTCCTCTGTAGGCAGTGTCCATGGGTCTGAATGTGCAGATGCTGGCCACGGCCTCCAGAGGTGGTCGCTGCTCCAGACCCAGACTCTGCCACATCACCAGACACCCTGAGCATGGCCTGGGAATCACCATCACCCCAGTGGAAGGTACCAGTTCACTGCTGTTTCATTCATCTCTGAAAGAAGTAAATGACACAGTTGTAGGTTCCTTGATGGCGGGGAACAGGTGCAGTGCTAGATATGCAAAGAATATGGTACGGGATTTCAGCCTCAACCCTAGAGAACCAGGAATGCCTACCTGGATCTTCTATGCTACACTTGACGCACTTTCGTACCTGTCATACCCATACACACTTTTACCTGTTAGAGGATGTTGTCCCATTGATAGTCATCTCCTTAGTAACATCGGCATGTCTACATGTGTAATCTGCCTTGCACCTCTATCACACTGATTGTGGTATTCCGCAATAGGCCTATATATAATACATTTAATAACGTGTTATGTTCTCTGTCGCGCCGGACACTAATCTCGCCAGTGTATGAGACAGACCAGTAGCATTACACTCAAACGACGGAGCCTCCCGTTCTCAAAACTAAAGTGAAACTTAAAATTCTACAATACAATTCTACAAAAATCCTAAATCATCCATATTATTTTAAATACACAGACGGATCTGTTTTCCCTTTGTATAGAACAGGGGTTCTTAACCTTTTTGCAAGTGTGACCCCCTTTTGAGGGTTAAAATATTTCTCATTCTGACTCATTCTGACACATGCACAGTGGACGTGGATACTCTCCATTGCATGTCTGAGTGAAGCCATACTCCAAATACTTTTCATATTTTCTACTTTTAGCTTTTTTCTCTTTTGATTCTTTCTCTGCCGTGCGCTTGTTAGCGGACACATCTTGTGGTATCTTGCTTCCACTGATTATAAACCACTCAATTTTTTCCTTCCACAACACTGCACATTCATGTCGCGATATCAGCTTCCAGCACGCAGCATGGTTCATAGGTAGCAATTGAGGTCAAGGTTAAAAATATTTTTGTGTGCTATTACAATAGAAATAGGTAGATTTATTGTCCTCCTTAGAGGAAATTTGTTTCCAAAGTCTGTACACACACGGAAAAAACAAAATATATATTTTGACAAAAAAATACTTCTTTTAGCACCCTTCCCGCAACCCCGCTGTGACTCCCTGGTTATAAATACCCCCTGGTATAAAACCTTTTGCAGAAGCCATTAAGTGTTCAAACCTTGTGTCCAAGGTTTTAAAATAGGAACCAAGATGCTAAAAGCTTAATTTACTGACTTGGAGGGGCCCAGAAGACAGCAGAATATACAGAGTGTGGGCTTATCAGAGATTTTTTATTGAGGGGCCGTGTCCAGCCAGCTTCTTCTCCCAGCTCCTCCTCGATGTCCTCGTCGATCAGGTTCTTTTCCTCACCTCCGGAGCCAGACAGGGCCCACCGTAGCCTTGTGCCCAAACCCAGACCATGGGAGAAGCCATGACCTGTCATTCTTTGCTTCAACTGCTATCAGATTAAAGACCTGGTGATTCGCAAGGCACGCAAATGGGGCAACCTGGTGTACCATGGCCATAAAATCCATTTGTACGACAAATCCAGAAAAACGATGACCGAGCTCTACAAGCAGGTATTCCAAGCTCTTAACACACTGTAAAAAGAAAATTCACGCGATCAGAACACTGCGGACCATTTTCATATTGACAATATTTTGTTTGCGTGGCCCAGTAGTTGGTAGCTCTATATCATCTAAATCTGCCAAGATTATCTAGTTGTTTAGGGAGCAGTACACTGTTAGTTTGCTACTTAAATTGCTACTAAGAATAGATCCAGGTTCTTAAGAGCTATCTCAGAACTTGAATCCATTTACGCAGCCTCGCCGAGCACAAATCTCTTTAAAGAGCTACCTACCTACCACTAAGGCTGAATTTGACAGCCTGGCTTCCAAAGAAGCAGTTGAAACACTGCAAAAACTCACCACAGCTATTAGGAATTTGGGGATAAGTAAAGGAAACTACTTACACGTCATCATCGCACCTCATCACTCAAATTTGCACCCCCACTGGCCCCACTGTCAACCCTCAATTGTTTAATGATAAATTTAAGAATTTCTACATTGCTTTACATACCTCTGAGAGTTTAGCTGATGAGTCAATGTTTGGCACCTTTCTGTTTTGCCAAGATGCTAGTACAACGCTTAGAGCCTGTACTTTTGCTATCTCTTTAGATCAGACAGGCATAACATTTTCACAATGTTAGACACCTATTAAACATACTATACACCCCCTCATCTTCCGATGTCCCAGAGTTGGTCATGTCATTGGCTGTAGAGACAGCGTTTGACAGTGGAGTGGAGCTACCTGTTTAAGACTCTCAAGAGATTTGGGTTTGGTGAGTGATTTATATATAATTCAGTCTGTTGTATACTTCCCCTCTGGCTTGCGTGCACACCAATTACAACTGCTCCATGTACTTTCCCCCTGTAGGAAAAAAAAGGCAGGGGATGCCTGCTATCCCCCTTGTTGTTTGCCATAGCTGTTGAACCTTTGGCGGTAGAACTTCTTTCGGGGTGGTCCGGAACATAGATTGTCCTTATATGCAGATGATCTTCTGGAATACTATTGGGCAGCAAATATACACTCTTATCGACTGGCATGGCTACATATCGAATGAGCCTCTTGTACACCCTCTACCTACCATATTGCCTCCTTTTTAAAATATTATAAGAATTCAATTGTTAAAAACAGCTTTAAGTTACTGTGCACTGCCAGTTCCACCCCAAACGAAGATACTAGTACTAATACCCAAGATTTAGAGGTAGTATGCGCAGAAATTTTTAAAATGTTGACACCCCCAACTGGAGATTGGGCAGATACATTGAGGATGTCCTACTCCACTAATGGTAAACTAATTAACTTCCTTTTAGCAGCAGCTAGGAAATGTGTTACAAAATGTAACGCTGAAAGACCACATTTAAGAACCACCTATGAGATCACATAAACAAGATTAATTGTGTTTGGCATAACTTTGAGGCCTACAGTTTACAAGTGTTGTCACTTATTTAAAATGCATTTGTCAGTGTGTATGGTGTAGACAGTCATGCTTCAGTGTTTGTGAGGAATGGAGGAATAACTTTATAAAATCCTTATCTATCCCAGATAAAGAAGATGTGCAAATAAATATAACAAAAACTTGTGTATCCCTGTATGCAAAAATATGTGAACTCCTTCAGTCAATAACTCCTCCTTTAGAAGTGCTAATGTTGAAAAAAATGGATGTCTTGTCTCTTTATTCAGTAAAAGGAGTTTATTTACATGCAGCATGGAGAGAAGTACAGGAATACAGTTCTCTGACTGGGAAATATCTAGACAGTGGTTATTATAGAGAGAGTGTAAGGCAGGGGGATGGCTCTACACCCATCTTCAAGGTTATTCCTCTATAAACACAGTGCAAGCAGGTTTTAGCCAGCTGTATGAAATGTTTCTTATCTTGAATCTTTCCTGATTCAGTAGCATTCCACTCTGGCCTTCAGTACTTTCCCACACAGAGTTACATTGATTCATAGGTCATGTTATTATACGAAATTAAGATCATAATAGCACTTAAAGGTCAAGTCATAATGGCTAAGGCATAATTTCTTCCACAGTTTGCTTGGAGTAAATGTCTCCTATAGTCACTTATCATTCTCTGGTATCTTCTTTGAGGGATTCTCACCCCCTGCTTGCTCTCTTGTGTTGTCCTGTTGGAACAGCCGCTTTCAGCCCAGCTTTAGCTCTCGTACTGATGGTGTTTTGTTCAAGAATTCTCTGGTATCCCTCAGAATTCATGGTTCCCTTAATGATGTTGAGTTGTTCAGGTACAAAGGCTGAAAAACAGCCCCAGACCATGACACTCCCACCACCACGCTTGACTGTAGGGATAACATTATTTTTGTGTTGGGCAGTTTTGGGTTGTTGCCAAACAACCCAAAACCAGGTGTCCAGGTGGTCTCTGGCAAACTAGACAGTAGAGGCTTCTTCCTGGCTACCCTTGCAGGAAAGCCATTTATATTCAGTGTTCTCCTTATTGTTGACGGCTGCACAATGCAGCAATGGAGACTTGTAGATCTCTGGGTGTTATTCTTGGGTTACTAGTTTACTAGTTTTGATATTTTTCCTGTAGCTTTTCTTGTAGATCGTGGCATTGTATTTTTCTTTCACCTGCATGGGTAACACCAAACTGACCAGGTTTCTCATATATATTTATGGGAGTCATAAACTCATCCCCACTGCAGGGTAGTAATTACTCAGCTCAGCTATTGATGGTATCATAATTTTGGGGTTTGGCTGAATGGCCATTATTGGCATGATAAAACATTATTATTTTAAAGATTGTTAATCTGGGTCAAAAATGTATACAATTGCTTTTTCTGTAGATGGTGTGCATCTACAAGAAAGAAAAGTAGTCATTTATATATTTTATTTACTTTATATTACTTTTTTTCTGTCCTCATTGCCGTGACCACATGATTACACACCACATAGATGTGTCTGCCTGTTGCCTCTTAGTCATATGGATGTATTCACATGTGCTCAGGCATGTAGTTGGAACCACACATGTACTTGTAAATGTATGTATAAATTTTTTTGGATATTTGCATGTAGGTATTTATGTGTGTGTGCTTGGGTGGGCGTGTGTTTAGTGTACACATGCATACACTCATATATGCATATGCATGCATGCTGGGTGCATGAGCAGACTTGGATATACATGTCAGTGTGTGTCTGGGTATGTGGGTACAATTTCTCATATACAGGTCATATATATGTATGCTTTCAAAACGTGAATGTTATTTTTATTTTCTGTCCGAAATATATAAGTAACTAAAAAAGAATGCTGAAAAGATAAACCTGAATTTTTTTCTTTTTTCTTTTATTATGGCACTTGAGGTGACACTTAAGTCCCAATTTAGGTGGGTTTCCACCTGCCTTTGGCTATTTTTTAAGGCATGTTACACGTATAGACATCACTAATGAGAAAACTGTGGCAAGATAATTCTATGTGCTACACCTAAATGAAAGACATGCCAATGTTACACCTACTCTACATGTCTCTTAACGCCTGGGTATACATTCTAAGTCTATGAAAATTCTTGGCATAATCTTTTTAGGCTTGGTCAGATTTTACAGGTCTTGATCTGACATTCGGTAGGCATTCCAGGTAGCATTTCTCTAGTATATTGGTGGGGCTCCCTCATCATACAAGTATGCCTTCATAGACCATAGAAGTCTTTTAACTATTACGCAAGAATAGTTAAAATGAGCAGTTGAGTTGTAGTTATACAAACATTTATCTGTGGCAGAGCTGCTCTGGAGGCAGAAAGAAATCACATTGGTTGAGTTAAACCTCAGTGGGTGAAGCCAAAGAACCACTGTTTTTCATAGGGCCAGTTCGCTAACTGGCAAACTTGCATGCCAAAGAAGGAACTCTGGTCGAAATTTAAATAAAAAGATAAATTACTTACTTATTACAGGTAATAAGTAGACATAAATAACACTTGTATTCTATTAAATCATGCAATCATGGTAGTAACAGATGTTTCTTCAGGTCACAAAGGACAGTACATTCTGAATACAGTAACTGATGGTCCAGCAGAGAAAGCTGGTGTCTGTAGTGGAGACAAGCTGGTCTGGATCAGTGGTGTCATGGTGTCAACGCTCACATTCTCTGCTCTCAACAAAATAGTATGTGTCTGGTTTGGATCGGCGCAATTCTTTGCCTCACTTTCATCCAAGCACTACCAATTGTATTTGTCACACACATCGGCCAATGATTTTTACTATGTATGGTTTCTTAGATGTGCAACCAACTTGATGCTCTCCACTGAGCCTATAATGTGTTTCCTTTTTCAGGTGAAAAAAAGCGCTGTGACATTGCTGGTCATTGACAGTGAGAGTGAATCTTGTTATGTCAGAAGGAAAATGCCCATCTTACCTGTTATAGCAGTATCGCACAAACTCCCCCACAGACCAAAGACTATGCACCTCACTCAAGGACCTGATGGATATGGCTTCCTGCTGCGGCAGGAAAAGCTGCCAGTCACAGGACGTATAGGTGAGAGATACGTTAATGCAACCACATATGCACACACACACACACAGACCTACACAAACAGGCACAGTTTCAAAAAATTCAATTTTAGTGGTGGAAAGCGAAGGAAGAATTGTGTCCAGGGGGGAGGGGTGTGTGTGCGTGTGCGAGATATTCGAGATTAACCTACTAGCTAGAAGTGGCCCCTCCCACTTCATTGACACTGCACGAAATGCCGCGTTTCCGACTCCGAACACAGCCGCAAATCTTCACGGAACTTAATGTATTCGGCAGTAATCGTGAGTTAACGACCCGCAAATTTAAAATCATGCATGTCTGAAAACTGCCGGAAACAAAGCAGTATTTCTGCACGGGAGTCGAAAACCCCCGAGGAACATCTGCCATCAGTCTTGATGGGGGGTAGAGTACTTACCTCCTTAGAACAAAGGGAATTTTCACACCTGCGTGTATATCGCAGTTCACGCCAGACCCACGTGGGGAGCACCATGCAGTAATGGCTTTCAATTTCATTGGAAGACCAGCTAAGACTGATGACGTTAAATGGGATTTTACTGGCCATTCATATGTCCTAGGACAAGTTTCATTGGTTCTGTGCCTAGCTTAACTCCTCCCAATTTATGCCCATAGGCTAGGCTATAGTTTACTAAATCAGACGATTAGTTGTTTATTACATTAACTCTTGTCAGCACATAATTGGTATACCCCCAACCTCCATAAAGCAGTAGGCAATATTATGTCTATAAAGTGATTTATTGCATTTATACAAAAAAGTGACAAGGAACAAAAAGTGAAACAAAGTAAGTGAAATAAAAATTAATGAATAAACAAACA
>CABFOQ010053703.1:0-13748 GCA_900660455.1 Gephyroberyx darwinii
TGCAAACGAACCAAATTAAAAATATACAAATAATACAATGTAACAAAAACTTGAACCCTGGTCCGGTCTAGCAGTCATAAAAACTCTCTACATTAAAAACAGTTATTGTTGAGAAACATGTTTGGCACCGTCATTTTTTCAGCAAAATGCAGCCACACTTTTGAGCTGATGTAGAAAAGTTCTTGAGTCTGAGGTTCGTCTCAGTTGAATATATTTATTACAAAAAGGAATCTCATGAGAGGAAGAGGTGCACACCGCACATAGGCAGCGTACATTTCTTCAAAGAAAAGAGGGTTTGCACTGGTCTTTAAGTACCATTCAAGGACGTGACAGAATGTGCTGAAATAGGAACAGTTTGACACAAAAGGAGATACATAAAAACAGTTTGATACAAAAGGAGATAGAAGGACCGTGAAGGCATCATATGTTGTGTCCTCGTTCAGAACATCCATAGATAAACAGACTTTCTGGAGTCACGGTGATAAGGGCCTCTGGGCATGTGAAGTTATGGCCCAAAGGTTACAGAGAGGAGACCATTCTACTCACACAGCATGAAACAGTATATTCTCAAGGGAGAGTTAGTACATCTGTAGTCCATATATGCACATGTATAGATGTGTAAGTTAAATTTTCCACCACAGAGCGTTTGCCACGGTCCATGGTGCACAGCTCTACCTACTCCGGTGCCCTCACGTAAACATGAACAAACTGACACTCGCATGACAAAGGCGCAGATAGCTAGGTCCTGGCAGATATATGGGTGCAGTGTTTGCAGTACACTGTTTATTACCAGTGCAAGTGAAAAATGTTTTGGAACCAGTTCTCGATGCCCAACCCTAGTCAGTGTGGGACAACCGCCATATAAGAAGATTCATTTTAATGGCATTACATAGTTACGATACATAGTGCTATCAATATATGTTGTTTGAAAAAGTAAGACAAATGTGTCATTAGAAAAGACATAAATGCAGTAACTGTACACAAAAACTTGTCTTCCTGCTGCCACGGCATTTAAGTGGCAGTGCATGACACATTATTTTTAAGAGTGCACTTTTAACAGTAAAATGTAAGGAATGCCCACATGTAGTAGGAAAAGCAGGCTGTGTTCTCAAGGTCAGCACTGCTACTTGGTGCATCCAGACTCAGCTATAAATCACAAACTCTTGTGTATACATAGTCAGAGAGTGTTTAGGTGTTTGTTGTAGTATGTAAACACAAACGCAGATGTGCAGGGTATCTGAAGGGTGTGTGTGTGTGTATGTGCGCATCAGGGTCACATGGTGGCACAAGGGACCTACACTGAGCTGCAACGCTCTGGAATGGACTTCACCTCCCTGCTGAAGAAGGACGAGGAAGAGGAGCAACCGGCTCCTCACGACATCTCCACTCGGAACCGGACTCTGTCCCAGAACTCGGTTCTTTCCCACACTTCCTCAGTGCACTCGGTCAAAGATGGAAGCGACCAGCTACCGGTGTGTACAGCATCTCTCTACCTAAGGGACAGTCTGACTGTTGTAGCTAAGATGACTTATGTCTAACAAGTTCTTTGGTCAGAATGAAATGAAATGTGCTGCCTCCTGAAGTTGGCAGTGCTTAGCAATCTGTAATTGGCACTACTGGTACATAGTTACTGAATTAAAATCATGCCCTAGGTCAGTTATTGTGATAAAAATGTATTCTGTGTTCTCGTTGCTCCATACAGCCAGAGCCAGTGCAGACAGTGGTGGAAGAGAGTCGTGCCGAGGGGACCATCGGGGCGAGCCTGTACATCAAATACCTAAGAGCTGGAGCCAGCATTGTAGTTCTGATAGCTGTGCTAGTAATCAATATTCTGGCTCAGGTAAGCTCACACAAAACCACCCAGCCCAATGCAAGTTACACCACCATTTTCCCATTAACCATAAAAACAGGCACGTATTGGGAATGCCAGTGTGTAGTACCAGTGGTTCCCAAAGTGGGGTCCTTGAGGGGCAAAATGAGAAATAGTTTAATTTCAATATTATTTCACTCAATACGTGATAGCACAATGAGAGAATGTATGGCTATTTTGATTTACTCGCCTATAGTATTGACAGTTCACTTCTATATTAAATCATAACTACAATAGTCTTCACAGCTAGGGACCAAATCATATGTAATGGACCTCTGTGGTCTAATGTGAATAATGCTGAAGCAAGTGTTTCCTGATTGCACTGTAACAGAGATCAACAATGTTAGTTTTCATGAGCATAATTGCTGAACATTGATATTGACATTGTAGTATGTGGCTCAAATTGAATGCTCAAATCATACAAGCACATTCATTTAGAAGAATGCAGTTGCATCATTGGTATCCAGTTACACTGCGCGTTGAAGGAAATTAATGGACACCCTCCTCATTCCTCTGTCAGCTTGAGGAGTTGCAGTGGCTATATGATAATTTCCTTTGAAAAAGCAGTAGTAAGAGCGTGTAAACGTATTATCTTACTCCACTGACTGCTTGAAAAAACGTTTACAAAAAAGAGAGTTGCAATAATTCCTGACACATGACCAAACTTGTCATTTTGTACCCATTTTAAAATGGGATTACATACAGTCACATGCTTGTTTCTTTGTATGTAGGTAGCATACATTCTTCAGGACTGGTGGCTGGCTTACTGGTAAGAATGAAATAAAGTTTTACAGATCCACTGCCTTATCAACATAAACCATACGTTTGTGAAATGGAGGATTCCCATATATCTCCAGTATTTGGTATTTTATTCACAGATCAATACTTTTGCATTGATTGACTTTTTTTTTTACACTGTAATACGTTGACTCATCAGGGCTGGAGAGCAAGAGAAGCTGAATGTTAACAGCACCGTGATCCAAAATGGCCACAACGTCACCAAAGAGCTGGATCTAGATTTCTATCTGGGCATTTATGCAGGTAAGAAAATCTGAAAATAGACAGTGTTTACTCTGCAACTGTTAACACGTAAGCAGGTTTTTCTGTAGCATATAGTAGAATATTCTGCTTGTTTTTCCAGGTTTGACTGCAGCCACCATCATTTTTGGCTTTGTTAGGAGTTTGCTCCTGTTCAACGTACTGGTGAAATGTGCACAGAACCTCCACAACCAAATGTTCTACGCCACACTCCGCACACATGTACGCTTCTTTGACATCAACCCAATTGGTAAGCAAAAGTTTAAGCACAAGCACCACCAGTGTGTTGTGTTGGTTGAGTAATGCATGTTTACTCTGTTGCAAACAATAATTATACATGTGTAGTGGAAAAAGAATGTCCCATCAATATTTCCATTTTCATTCATTTAACACTGACAGTCAGAAACTGCAGTTGTATTGCTGAGAAGCATAAATGCTTGACGTTATCAAAGATAGCTCTAAACAATTCAATGTAGTGAAGTAATATTGGGGATTTGTCAGAACTTGTGATTTACAAAAAATAGGAAAACTAATTTGTATCATGATTGTTTTTTTAATATTCTTTGAAATAATCATACAATGGAATTGAAACATTTTTTAAAATGAGATCCATCTCTTTCCTATTGTGCTCCAGGAAGAGTTTTAAATAGGTTTTCGAAGGACATCGGTCAGCTGGATTCCAACATGCCATGGACCTTTGTGGACTTCATTCAGGTGAGGGACAGTGGTGGTTTGCTAGCTAACAGACTGACAGCCAAGTTGTACGTTTAGAAACACAATGGGCTATTTTCAGCCATTGTCGATCAAGAGCTGAGGACCTCTATAAACAGTTTTTTTTTCCTGAGCAGGTGTTCCTGCAGATTCTTGGGGTGATTGCTGTGGCAGCGTCAGTGATCCCCTGGATCCTCATCCCTGTGGTCCCCCTCCTCCTTGTCTTCCTCTTCCTCCGTCGCTACTTCCTGCAGACCTCCAGAGACATCAAACGCCTGGAGTCCACTAGTGAGTGTCCCACACTGCAACTGTGTGTCCATGCATTTCTATGTATGTGGAGATGAGGGCGGGGGTTAGTTTGTGGTAATTCTTGGTCATAAAGGGTGTGAATAGTCAAGGCTATATGGCCATTAAAGCTAGCATGTTTTCAGACGTGTTTCAACCTCCTGTGTCTTCTTTCCTGCAGCTCGGAGTCCGGTCTTCTCCCACCTGTCTTCATCTCTTCAGGGCCTGTGGACGATCCGAGCCTTCAGAGCGGAGGAACGGTTCCAGAAAACCTTCGACGCCCATCAGGACCTGCACTCAGGTTCTCCTCATTTCCGTCACAGCACTTTTCAGTCCACTATTCAGGTTTAACACTGGAATCTGAGTTATAGTGATTAAGAATGCACCACATGAACAGTATCTTTCTGACCATACATTTTTCTTGACTAAAATTGTACCATCAATATATAGGATGAAGGAGGAAAATCAGATAATCAATATAAAGCCTTAGCGAGCTGTTACCATTACCTGCTTCTGCTCTGCCCCTGTAGAGGCCTGGTTCCTGTTCCTGACCACCTCTCGTTGGTTTGCTCTCCGGCTCGATGGCCTCTGCTCCATGTTTGTTACAATCACCGTCTTTGGCTGCCTGCTGCTCAGAGACCGTAAGGGACCTTTTTTTTGTTAAAACATTTGCCTTGTTCAGTAAGATGAAAACACCAAGAACAACCAAAGTCTGAAAATGGGCTGAAGCTGGTTTTAACAACAACAAGTCAAAGCACTAATGGGCCCCCGCCATGTCTAGCATCTCAAGGAGAAACTTTGGTCAATTGTCAATTTACTGCTGATAAAGTTTTGTGGTCAAATGAATGTCTTCTACCAAAGTAAAATATCTCTTCTTGGCCCTGTTAGAGCTTGATGCTGGAGCAGTGGGCCTGGCTCTGTCCTATTCCATTACACTAATGGGCATGTTCCAGTGGGGTGTCAGGCAAAGTGCAGAGGTGGAGAACCTGGTAAGATATTAATATTGTCTCTGATGGACCTGAATTTAGATGATATTTATTTGAGCTAAAAACCAAAAGGTGATCAGGTCCCTAGGCTTTAAAATCACAAATTTGATTGTTTTGAATATCTAGGGTGTCCGGCTCGGACAGGTCACTTGGTAGTGCATGAGACTCTCAGGGTTGTGGGTTTGATCCCCTCATAGTGTTAACTATAACCCTTGTAAGTCGCTTTGGATAAAAGCGTCTACTAGGGGTGTAGTTGCTACTGTGTTTCTAAGATGTACCTAGGTGTTTGCTAGCGTGGTTCCTATGGTGTAGTAGCACTGTTACATACCACTGCCAGTTGGTTTTCCCTGCCATGCCAATTGCTCCCAGGTGTTTGCTATGAAGGGTGTAGATCTCACAGCAAAACAAACAAAGAAAGAGTTTGTTTGCTAGCGTGCCTCTATGTCGTTCTACCTGGAAGCTTGAAAAATGCCGAGTCATTATATCCCTGAATTGTGCTGCAGAAAGGGGCATGTGACTTGTTTAAGATCGTACCTAGATATGTGTCAGCAGTACGCTGAAGCCCGACGTATCTCCATCTTACAGAGTTCAGCTGCACCTGCGAGAGGAAATATAAAAAACTCACTTCATTCTCACATTTGTCTATCATTCTACTGCAAGTCTGTTTTTAATTCATGTCTGACATTGTTATACAAATCAAGATTATTAACTAACCATGCTGAATTTCCTCATGTCTTCAGATGACATCAGTGGAGAGAGTGGTGGAGTACACTGAACTGGAGAGTGAAGCACCGTGGGAAACCCAGAAACGCCCTCCTCCTGAATGGCCCAGCCAAGGCCTGGTGACCTTTGACCGGGTCAATTTCTCCTACAGTGCTGATGGACCGCTGGTCCTGAAGAACATGAAGGCCATGTTCCGACCCAAAGAGAAGGTCTGCCATCTTGATTTTCTAACTGCCACAATTATTTGACAGTATCAAAACTATTGTGGTTTGCTGCTGCTGCTGCTGCAAAAAAACATGGTTTCTCTGCAATCTTGTCAGGTTGGCATTGTGGGGAGGACGGGCGCTGGGAAAAGCTCCCTGGTGTCAGCCCTCTTCCGCCTGGCAGAGCCACAGGGCAGGATCTACATCGATGGTGTTTTGACCTCTGACATTGGCCTCCACGACCTGCGCCAGAAGATGTCAATCATTCCTCAGGTACTGTTGAGGTGACCTCCAGTCGTGATATAACTGGCTAGGCAAAGAAGAAAATCACACAGGGTACTTTCAAGACAACTAATCTTTTCCAAGAGATTATGGATTGGGGAGAGAGCCTTTGTTTCAGGCTACAAAGAACAGCACAAAATGTTCACTAATACTACTGTACTGTACTTATGGATACTCATATTTTCCTGTCAACTAAAGGCATGCAGTTTCTGATATCTTACTGGTTACTTAGCCCCTGATGTCTCCTCTCTACTCCCCCAGGACCCAGTGCTGTTTACAGGCACCATGAGGAAGAACCTGGATCCTTTTAACCAACACACTGATGAAGACCTGTGGAACGCTCTGCAAGAGGCTAGTCACTAGCGCACAATAAATGCCAAAGGGAACACCCTGAGAGGCTAGTTAGAAGCACATCTACTCACCAGAGCTTCATATTATAAGGGTCCATCTGTATTTCCTCTCCCTCTGTAGGTGCAGCTGAAGTCTGTGGTGGAGGAGCTGCCCGGTAAGATGGAGACGCTTCTGGCCGAGTCGGGCTCCAACTTCAGCGTTGGACAGAGGCAGCTGGTGTGTCTGGCCCGAGCCATCCTGAGGAAGAACCGCATCCTCATCATCGATGAGGCCACGGCCAACGTGGACCCCAGGTACTGCTGACACCTGCTGTACTCACCTACACGCCAACCAGCAACTTAACCTCCTTGGCAGTTGAGGTAGAGAGCATTGAAATGTTACAGTAGTCTACCTTCAATCCAGTAGTCTTTTCATGAACATAATGATACACACTATACACACCTAGCTTCTGACTGTAAAAGTAAGAGTTAAAGAACAAGACATAGCTAATATGCATTTCCTGAGTGCAAGCTTTGTGTGCTTTGGCCCTGCAGGACAGACGAGCTGATCCAACGAACCATACGAATCAAGTTCAGAGAATGCACTGTGCTCACTATCGCTCATCGTCTCAACACCATCATAGACAGCGACCGCATACTGGTGAGTCCTCTCCTCCTTAGAGGTCTGCAGTCTAGGTTAGAGAAAATGCACCATTTTGAAGACTTAGTAAATAAAGTAGTACACACTATCAGGTGACTATCGTTGAGTGGTATTCTATAAACAGATGAGTCTGATTTTTGTCCCCAGGTTCTGGATGCAGGGCAAATCCATGCCTATGACGAGCCTTACACACTGCTTCAAGACCCTGATGGCATCTTCTACAAGATGGTGCAGCAGACGGGCAAGCAGGAGGCAGCAGCTCTACTGGAAGCAGCCAAACAGGTTAGCTCCACTCTACAACCCAAAGGCAGACTCAAAATCCTTAATGTTTTTAATCGTAATGCATCCTCTCTACATTGAATGACTTCATGGTAAATATGATCACATCTCCTTTTCAGGCTTACGAGAGCAGAAGTCGTCCCAACATAGCCAACGGACACGTACTGACACCAGAGGGCAACTTGGTTATCTTTGAGACAGCTCTGTAACCTCAGCCTCTAACAGACTACTTTCCCAAAAGTGCCTGGGCTCGCCCCCCATGGTGAATGTGCAGAGAGAGACAATCCCTCATCTACTCCGCAGGACAGGATCTAGTGTGAGGATGGCCTTCGTGCGGCCCTGAATGGTAGGGCCAAATATTGTATGCACATGATGCAGTTGTTTCATCCAAGCTAAGAAAGTTTGGAAAGCACAAAGTGTTCACTTAGATTTCTATTTATTTTCTATACTTTATATTTATCACTCAGGCAATGTTTTGTAACAAGTTGTCTGTCTGTGTAAAATATTAGAGAGCTGAGTTGATTATTTAAATGCCTTGACTGAAATAAGTGGCCAGCACAACCTATAATACTAAATACTGCAGTCACCTTTCATTGAAAGAAACATGTAATGCTAGTGCCTTACTTAAATTTTTGCACCATTTGTAGAATCAGTGAATTTAATCAATGTTTATGCTACACTGCGTCTTTATGATCTCAAGTTTGTCATGGAAAAACATGGTTTAGGAACAGTATAAAAGGGAGATTTTGCTGCTTGAACTACATACATTTTTTTGCCTTGATGCATTTACTCTTACTGTCAATGTTTGGTTGCAATCAAACCTCCCTTTCCTCTCTAAAGGAAAGCCTTTGGGAGATCTGAACACAACCACTACGCAGGTGGGTTTACTTGAACGATATGCATTTGTTTTACTAGAGCGTGCAATCCTTTTGATACCTGGAGTTTTTTGTGTTGCATTATGTTCTGACATTTTAAAACTCTGTTGTTCAATCTAACATACCTGGACCTTAAAATTCAGATTAAAAAAGATTCCTGTCTACTGTGCACATTTTTGTTCTGTCAATTGCTGTATAAATGTGTAGTTGACCTAGGTCTCACTGCAATTAGAGTCAAAAAGTTGAACTCCTCTACAACAACCAAAGGCTTCATCATTCTTTTAGAGACCCTATAATCATTTTCTCTTAGCCTATTTGATTGATTTTGTGTAACTACATGTGTGAATCAGGGCACTGCTAAAAATTTATTTGCACCTTAAAGAATGTCAATATGAATTTTGTGCCCCAAAGTAAAACATTAAGCTAGTGACTAACAGATTCAAGTTTGAGGACAGATGTGTGTAATAAATGGTTGTCGTCAGTGAACTTAACTATAGCATAAAATAAAAGCTAAATAGGGATAGTCCAAATTTTGACACTTTTTTTTTTACCTTGATGTAATTTTTAAAGCATTTGTGAAGCAAGTTTCATGTTACTTGGATTCATGCTGTAGGAGTTAGGGCCTAGTTATAGCACCCCCATCAGGCCAATCAGTTAAATTGTTTTCATCCCTCCACATTTTGTCAATTATTTTTTACGATATTTTTGATGTCTCATTCGCCTACTAAACTTTATGTTTAGGAACTTCAGCGCTCTACTTTTCAATTCAACCAGCTGCAATAACCCCTGCTGGTTAGGAGGAGGAGTTAACGAAATGTCTTAATTTCCTATCCAAATACTAACATGGCATAGCTAGAGGTTAGACAAGAGCTTGAGTCTGCCTTTGGGTTGTGGAGTAGAGCTTACCCGTTTGGCTGCACCATCTTGTAGAAGATGCCATCTGGGTCTTGAAGCGGTGTGTAAGGCACGTCACAGGCATGGATTTGCCCTGCATCCAGAACCTGGAGACAAAAATCAGTCATCTGACAGTGTGTACAACTTGGTTTACTAATGAATGAAAATGGTTTATTTTCTCTACCCGCCTGAACAATGTATCCCAGCATACATTAGGTGGACGGCAGGGAGACACCCTAGTTCCCTAGCCATTGCAGGGCTAACACAGATAGACATTCACATCTACAGGTAATTTAGAGTCTCCAATCCACCTGATATGCATGTCTTTGTGGAGCACATGCAAACTCCACTGAGACCAGTAAGCCACTGGGCCGTGCAGTCATATTGTTTTCAAATCAAAACTTTGTTCACTCTACATAGTGAATTACATATACACAAAGAAATGTCTTACAGCACCCAATCTCCCATCCAAATACTAACCAGGTCCAACAAGAGCTTGAGTGTTTAGGATGATATGGCAACGGAAACTGGCAGAACGGTTTATTATTAACTAGTATGGCATAAAACTAACATTATCAACAAATTTTTAAAGGAAATCAACTGGTTTAGACTAGACATGAAAAAAAAAAGACCAGAACTTGAGCTTGAGATAAAACTTTATCAGGAAACAAATATATAAAATCAAAGTGACAACACTGTACAGAAACAAATAAATCTCAAGGTTTGTGTTACATTAAAAGCATATTTTTGTGCATTAGTTTTCACAGAGAAAACTTTCCATTTTGAGGTAGATGCAGTACTGCGCACATGTAAATAAATCCGTAAAGCGAAGATGCTTTGTAGTAATCAAAATATTTACTATAAAAGAGCAGTAATGTAAAACACTAATGCAGAAAACAAAAAAAACAAACACCTTTAATTTATATTTAAAACAATCTAGGGTGCCTAAGACTTTTACACAGTGAGGAGTGGGGCGAGTTGAGCCACTTTTACCTTGAGGCATCTTTATAGTGAGTGCATGACAGTAATGTCTCCAACTAAGATATGTACATATATTTCAGGATGTTGTGCATCCCTGGAAATCATTACATTGGATCTAAAATAGGATTTTTTCAAAATATGACTTGCCAAAAAAAAGAAAGTAGTCTCTTGACTCAACTTGCCCCAGATGAGGGGTAAGTTGAGCCGGGGTGGCTCAAATCGCCCCACTCTCCCCTACTGTATGTTTCATAGATTCACAGACTGTTAAAATGTTTTCAGTACAACAGTCATTGGTACCAGCTTAGGCTACGTGTCCTACGTCAGCTGTGTGCATTTCTGTTCAGACCTCGGATGCATCTTCAGTATTAAATGCCGTTTGGGCAGCTGCACGAGTTGGCGGGGGTTTTGCCAAAACAGAGGTGTGTTCCAAGACCTGATTTATGTGAATTCAAAGGCATTTATTTTATTTGTTTTATAAATAGGTTGCATGACCCTGTGAAAATAGTGAGTTTTAGGAGAACAACTCCTATGACTTTGACCCAACTGAGTAAACCTAAGATAACAAGTTCAATCAGCAAATTTCTCATCATGTTGACAAGCGTTAATTATTTGAATTCACTGCATTCCAGTTATGTTTGGAAACTTTGCACTGATGCAAGTACAAGCAGTAGACACCACTCACTTCATGTAACAGAATTTGTAGTATTTATAGTATCAGGTGTATTTATTGAACTGGATACTAATTTCTAATTTAACATTACGGTTATCATGATTTTCATTTTTAAAATTAGAAACTGATCTATGATTCACCTACAATATCTACAAATCTCCATCCTGTACTTTATCCAAACAAAAAGAAGTGAAGGGTTTCTGCAGTGTTAATTAAAATACAATGCATGCCAGGAAGTATGCTAGTTTCTTAATAAACTTTATATGATAAATTGAGTGAATGCTTGGTAAGATGTTCTTTCAACTCCTAATTTCAAGTCACAAGACAGGAACTCGCACAAGTTCTGAAGCTGATAACTAGTAACTGTAAGTTGAAAATGACAAACCCATCTATATAAATTGAGTTAAAGCACTGTGAGTTTTTACAGTGTACTATCTCAGCTATCTTCAATGGTTGTACTGATTTTTAGTATCATTTGCCTGATCTTGGGCCCGCAACGGGTTAATCCAGGCATGGGTACAAAATGGAAAGATTGTTCTCTTACCATTTCCAAACATCACAGAAAGCACGCCCAGTCCTTCAAGGAGCCAGCGGAGGGGCGTTTCAAGGCAATACTCTCAGGCTTTGACAGATCCTACTTACATTGATGAACCCACTCCACTGACCGGCGGTTGTTCTGAGATGTTCAGACTGCTGTTGCCTGTGTATGCCTGTCAAAATGTCAATCATCAGTTCAGTTCAGCCAATTACCGACAAGTTGAAATGTAAATTCAATATATGTAACAATTATTCCTTTACCTGGGGCTCCTATCTCTTTGTCTAGCACTTCTGTACTATACATACATATTTTAAGGTGTTACTATCTATTGTGTGGGTGCTGTGGCTTTGAACTTTTGCTCCCCTTACTATTGGCTGCTTGTACTGGAAATCTAGGGGTGTAGGCTTATTTTACTCAAAGACAAAAAACGGTTGGAGCACGTAATGGCTCACCTGTCTGGCTGTCTCCAGGAGGGCTGCTGCCTCGGTCTGGCCCGTCTGCTGCACCATCTTGAAGAGGGCACCGTCTTCGTTTTGGAGCAGGGTGTAGGGATGGTCCAACTCCTGGATGGTACCGCTGTCCAGCACCTGAGAGCGAGATAAAAGGCAAAGAATTAGAACCTCAATCACTTGGCAACTCTGATAAATGTATAGGGCAGTGGTAGCTACAGTTTGACAGGTCACATCTTGCACTGTATGTGATTTTCTGTTGTCCTTGCAACATATGATAGATAGTAAACTGTACATGTCATCT
This sequence comes from Gephyroberyx darwinii, assembly GCA_900660455.1. Taxonomy (NCBI): domain Eukaryota; kingdom Metazoa; phylum Chordata; class Actinopteri; order Trachichthyiformes; family Trachichthyidae; genus Gephyroberyx; species Gephyroberyx darwinii. Next base: position 12,079 of record CABFOQ010053703.1, read on the forward strand.
TACAGTTATACAATCACCATTCAGTCATTGTGTCAACACTGCATACAGCATGGTTGCAGCTGTTGAGAGGGAAGGGTGAACGTCTAGCAATGCTTTGAACCTGTGACAAGGTAAGGTACAGAGCTGCACGGACTGGTGGGATTATTTAACAATGTTTTTTTCAGTTGTCTTACCTGTTTAAAAAAAAAAGGGTTAAAGGAGCTCACATTGGTCTATCTACAACAATGTGGAAGTAGACTGTGTTGCACAGGGAAAAGGGCTGATCACTTCTTGATAAGATTATCACCCTGCACTACCTGCTGTGTGAGAATACTTCGCCCTACCAAAAATAGTTTCACTGGGTGTGTTCAAATTCTGTGTTTAACATATGATGATATAATATAATCCATAATCATATGTTTGGAAAACATCTTGAAATGATGCTTTATTCATCATTGAGCTAGTGAGCTAGCTGGCTAAGTGGCTATTTGGATGTAGCCACTTAGGTAGGCTATCTACATGTTTTAAACAAAAAAATATGACAAAGGATATCTTCAAGCACAATTTATTATTTTTGGAGGGGTAAAAGAGGGTATAAAAACCATCTTCTATTCAAAGACAAAGTGAAGCTATAAACAAAAATGGTCTGGCCGGGAGAATTTGAGGGTTAAACTTGGTGCCGGCAGAACCAGAACTGGGTTTCACCAGGATAATTTGAGAGCTGCATTTTTGCCTGAATGTGATTTGTTCTCACGCTGTGATCATCAGCAATTGCTCGCTTCTCATAGACAATGAATGAAGGCAAACTGGTTTGTGAAATCGCTTCTGGTGTGCAGCTGGTATTAGCGTGTCTGTTTGAGTGTGAGAGCTGTGATAGTTCTGCATCTTGGCACTGAAAAGTGGCTGTCAAACATCCATAAGGCCATGGGTATATTGCATTAACTAGACTGAGGAGAGGACTCACCAGTATGCGGTCGCTGTCTATGATGGTGTTGAGACGATGAGCGATAGTGAGCACAGTGCATTCTCTGAACTTGTCTCGTATGGTTCGCTGGATCAGCTCGTCTGTCCTGCAGGGCCAAAGCATGGGGGAAAAAAACACACACTCAGCAAATACAAGATGTGTTCAGGGACTAAAATAAAGCATGAAAAATGCAGGATAATTGTTCTCATATTAATCTTATCTCATACTAGACATGAGTGAGGGTTGTGTGTCCAAAAACCTGGAAGCTTGAAAAATACTGAGTCATTGTATCCCTGAATTGTGCTGCAGACAACTACAGAAAGGGGCATGTGACTTGTTTGAGATAGTACCTAGATATGTGTCAGCAGTACCTGGGGTCCACGTTGGCCGTGGCCTCATCGATGATGAGGATGCGGTTCTTCCTCAGGATGGCTCGGGCCAGACACACCAGCTGCCTCTGTCCAACGCTGAAGTTGGAGCCCGACTCGGCCAGAAGCGTCTCCATCTTACCGGGCAGCTCCTCCACCACAGACTTCAGCTGCACCTACAGAGGGAGAGAAAATACAGATGGACCCTTATAATATGAATCTAGAAGCTCTGGTGAGTAGATGTGCTTCTAACTAGCCTCTCAGGGTGTTCCCTTTGGCATTTATTGTGCGCTAGTGACTAGCCTCTTGCAGAGCGTTCCACAGGTCTTCATCAGTGTGTTGGTTAAAAGGATCCAGGT
>CABFOQ010053704.1:0-12546 GCA_900660455.1 Gephyroberyx darwinii
AATCCAATGAAATAAACACGGCAGCTGCCTCTGTTGTGAACTTCCAGTGATTTCACAGCTCCTGGAATTTGACAGTGGTGGCACCATTGAGTGACTGCTGATAACAGTGGTGGGGGCTTTGAGTGAACAACAAAACTCAGCAGTGTTAGCCCTGCATACTAATACAGCCAGCATGGAGTCTACTCCTCTTTGTACGTTTAGATTGGACTTGCTGAAGACTGGTTGTAGATGATGCTCAATTACAAAACTAGACTCAAGTACAAAAGTACACTCACAAAGATCAGAGAGTACATGCACAAACTACACACATACTACAGATCAAAGCAAGCATAATGCATATTTGTTGTTTGTTTAAACACTCCAAACTGTTGCTATTTGGACAAAACTATTACTCCACCTGGTATCTTGCATTTCAAATCTTGTTCTTGCAAATGAAAAATAAATAAGTTTCTTATTCATTACTTTCCTCTGGCCAAGTGCAGCACAGGTGTTGGTTGAAATAGAGGACAGACCTGGCAACAGCGCAAATGGAACTAAAGGCGATCTAATGGTCCAGGGTAGCAATCAAGAAGTGTGGAGAGCCTTATGGTGGGATGGATGCAGGGAGGGCTAGTGGCATGCACTAGAGTAGACTTTTTCCATTTTGTATTCCTGCCACCACTTGCCCTGGGGGCCAAGGTACAAAGGCATACTGGGGCCAGGAGAGTCAAGTCATTTCCTCCCTCTGCACCAATCCAGCCCTTTGGCATAGCATGCATCTGACACTGATCCCACATCTGTCAGAAGCTAAAACCTGCCTGGCTTTTGAAAGCAAACCTCTCACACTCCTTGGCCTACTCTTGACTGGAGCCCTGGCCATCCTGATTGGCCATGCATAGCTGGAGAACATCAAAGGCATGGCCAGACCAATCTCCTCAATCAAACGAACTAAATTACATTTCAAAAGAGGCAAATTAAGCTGGCCCTGGTGAAACAAGGTCCTGTGAATACTCAGATGTAACAATGACAAAAACCTGAAGGTATCAGAAATTAACAATCAGCAAAACCAACATCTCTGGACAAAGAAACAGTCCTTCATCCATAAAATAAGGCAACTGACTGTTTGTGTTGGTGTATCAAAGGCCTTCCTCATATTTTATTAGAGGTGTTCACAGTCAGATGTATGCCCCCTCCTCCCACTAGCAACCCCCCCTGTTGCGTTGCTCCATTTATCAAAAGCCGAAATAATGTGGCAGGGATTTATTATCTTATTCAGGAGCCAGGCTTCATTTGCACAACAGAGGCCGCAATCCTCAATCTGGCATTGATTTCTTTTGATTTATCTGCATGTTCATTGAGCCTGCTGCCCTTCTAGCCCCCTTTGTTTACTGACAGGGATATGGACTATAATGAAACACAGACACAAATCAACACAACTAGCTTTCCTGTGGATGGGCATTTAGGAATTGTCTGGCTCAATACCATCAAAAAGTCTCTGCTGTCTCTTAAAGCTACAATATCTATCAAGCTATTTTACACTGATTAGCTGTTTAAAGGACCACCGAATGGTTAGCATCTAAAGCGCCATTCAGAAGGGGATAGTTTCTCTAGGGGAGGTCAGGTAATGTAACACTCATCATCACGACAATCATATGCTCCTATTTGGACCATATCTGAACACATATGACTGCATGTTTGGTGTAATTATGCTTATATAGGCCTACAGTATAGGCTTTTCACTGTTTGGTTATGAAATTAGTTTATAGGTAGAAATAATGAACATTGTCTTTTTCAGTTGACAGTTTGGTCACGCTCCTCCATCTGCAACTTTAAAAGCTGTCCGGATCGATGAGTACAATTTCTGAGGAGCCATGCAAATATTTTATTACCCACATTGCTCTGTAAAACTAATCCTGTAGACGTGTTGGCGGCTCTGAATGGCAGCATGAGGTGACATGGTGGTCATGGCAAGCTCTTCTGTAAGCAAGCCGGGTGTATTTTTACATAAAAACCTTTTGTAGCTTTAAATTATTTGCTTCTAGCTCATTTCCTCTCCTAGTTGTATCTTGATTTCATCTTTGGTCAAGTTTTGTCTCATTAATAAAAAAAAAAGTCACGTCACTATTTGTAAACTTGAATAAATTCAGAGGTTGACAAAGAGTCCTCGAATCATGAATTACTTGAGTATATTTATTGAAGCTGAGCTCAGGAGAGATATACCCACACAGGGTAAGTTATCTGCCAGATCTCTGCTAGAGAGCTATCTGAACAGTGATTATAAAGAGGGAAAGACAGGAGGGGGGTAGTTTCTAAACATCTACAAGGTTATTTTCAACCTAGGCTGAACAACATGTACTGTGCTAAAGGTTTCTTGACACATGTGGTCGGCCTTCAGTATGGGCTCACACAAGCATCGCACATCAGTACCTCTTTCATATAGATATGTCTCACATGATTATGCAGCAGTTAGGATCACCTCACACTAGCACTAGAGATGTGTACAACACAATCAAATTAATCAGAAAGGTTAAGATATAGTGATTAAGACAGAATTTCTTCCACATAAACCAATATCATATCGGGCAACAGTGTAGAATGGCTGAGACAGTCCTGTAACCGGAAGCTTAGCTGTTTGATTCCTGCAACAGTGAATGTGTTCAATATGTGTCCTGTAAAATATCCTATCACTCTGGATTACAGTGGCATCTAGATGCCTAAAATGTAAAATGCAAATGTAACCATATCAAAAGCTAGTGCTCACGTTGACTTGAAAAAAAAACAACAACATATATTGTAGAACTATAGAAGGACAGCAATAAATAATGCAATGGGAGACAAGTACAGACATTAATCGCATGCCAGATAAGGTAAGATAGATAAAATGTGAATTGGGAGCAAAAATGTTCAAAATAGGATTAACCAATCACAATCAGTTATTAATTGGATACAAATCATAAATTAATTACAAATTTGTAACTCTTTGTTTGAGTACAAACTGGAACTGTTTGACGTGCACACCTATTGTATTTCAATAAATGGGATTACCGTATTCATATTTCATATTTTCAAGAGAGACTGAAGTAGATATATGCTAGTCCTGTCAGCTATTGATCTTGTAGAATGATTTAGTAAAAGCAAAGCTAAAAAAATGAAATATAAATATAAAAGAATAGTCATAAAATTGTGTTAATGCTAAAAAAATATTTAAAATATGCAAAACCCTCCTTCAAAGACTTCATCACTAATTTGTTCAAGCTTTTATGAAAACACACACCCTGACACACACACAACTTTTTTTCTTTTCGTTCTGCACGCTATTTACACATTTTTCTTCATGCACCCAAAACTCTACAATATATCAAGTGCTCCCATCGGTTTCATGATGTGAAACAAGAAATCTGCATACTAATAACTGCCAAATACATCAACTAGGATATGATTTGCTGAGTCACAATAATTTCAAGGCAGTGAGTTAGGTTGAGCAACTCTGTTGATTGATTGAACAACTGGAACGATATTAGCAATTTGACAACTCTCTACAACCAAGCTATTAAGATGTGTCCTGACATTTGCTTGAGCTTTTATGGAATCGTCAAATGTCAGTACCTGGATGCACAAAGTGGGCACACATTAAAAGATTCTTCAGTTTGATTTGGTCGTGAGGGATCACAATACCCCACTGACTTGTGAAAACAAATGCAAAATGTGTTTTTCTCCTTTGCTAACATGGAGTTTGAAAAGGAAGAGCAGTTCATAGTAGTTGTGTGTGTATTTATTTGGGTTGAAAAACAAAAATAGGGCTAGATGCTGAATGTGGAGCAGAGAATGGTTAGGGAGACACGAACAGCACAGATTGTCTGTTCTCCAGATAGAATTGAGAGGGGAATTATAAAGCCCGAATAAGTCCAATCAAAATAGCTGTCTAGGATCATTTGATGTTCATATTGTGCATATAGTATTGTTTAGAGGAATACCATGAAATAGCTAATATGATGTTGTGTTGTTATGTAGTTTCCACCTGTTCTGCCTGGTTTCCCTGCAAGTTCTCATTGGCTGTTGCTGCTCATCAGTGCTGCAGATTTTGTGCTGACCAAATCAGACATATTTGAATGTCTGAGATGGCTCAAACACTGTGACAGAGTGCCTGTCTGATTCACTCAAACTTAACTAACTAAGCTTAACAAGAATTTTAATTAAAACAGCTAAACCATTGAGTTGGCGTCAATTTCTCTAAGTTCTCAAATAAATGCAGCATTTCTGCATGGATAGGGCCTCAATCATTGTTTTGTGCCATCTTTTGTACAGAGATTTGTAGAACCAGGTTGCACAGATGACATCTGTTGCTCAAGGTAAATTGTACTTTCTGTTGCCAGAGGCCTCTGTTTGCAATTGCCTGGAACAATGTAAATGGCAATGTGCAGACACACGACACTGATGCTACTGTTTGTATTGGCAGGGGGAAAAAAAGTTGTTACTGCCATTATGTCCTATAAATCAATGATTTGGCAGAAAGTTTTGCTTGTAAAATCTCAAGTGGGGTGGGACGGGGATAAATTTGCTACCAACATGAGTCCATCAAGTTTCATTATGATAATTTGAACCCACCTTGAGTTATAAGCCATTATGCAAAAAAATTGAAAACTCCTTAGTCGGAAAAAAATGTAAAATAGATAACTTTGATGGACCTTAAGGAAATTTGTAGAGCAACAACAGGGGTGCCGTATGGGGGGCAGGGGGGAGTTGCAACAATTCCAAGGGCCTTGACTGACAGGAGTCATTAAAGATATCTGTAAATAGGGTTAAAACCTTATTTATTCACCAGTCAACAAAATTGTTGTTTTCTCAGAATGTTTTACAATATGTGTTCGATTTGTACTAACGAAACTAACAATTTATTTTTCTTTTCTTTTTAAACATCCAGACAGCATCTGTATTTGGCCCCACCCTCCCTGTCTCTTCCAAAAAATAACAATGTCAGGGTTTCAAAAAGAGAGAAAGGAAAGAGACAAGAGAGAAAACAGAGTGTAACAGTACCTAACACAATTTTCCACAAAGAAAGGTAAGTTTATCAGTCCATGAGTGGTGCAAATTAACCTGTTAGCTAACTCCTTACGCTGTGAAATGCTAGCCAGCTGTGAGTATTCACATTTAATTTTATCAACACACAGTAACTTTTGGCAAGCTATTCATACTAAATCAAATGTCCATGGTGCCAGGCCCAGCAGAAGGAGGAGGTGAGCAGTGCTGTGTTGAATGACAGTCAGTCAGTGTAAGACAACAAAAAAATAAAAAAAAATTGATTGACAAAATGTTGAAAAAAGGCTATCCTCTCTTGTTCTCTCTCTTTCAAATATTGAACATAACTGAGGTAACCTTTAGTGAGTGTTCCCCAGATCATGATGAGATCAGATATTTAATCATAGTGAGCTCCACTGTATGCAGAATGTTGCATTGCATGCCAGTTGCATACAGTATTATGTATATTTCCGTAGCTCACTGCCAGTAAGAGAGCTGCAAATGTAGAGTCCATACATGCGCCTACGTAAACGCAAAATTCTCATTGCACACATCAAATAGGTCAAGTCTCAATAGGAACAGTCTCGATCTGCCTAAGACCCACCTAACTTGAATCGGACCTTTAGTTATTGGCCTTCTCTTCAGTTGTATTATTTTGCGTTTGCTATCTTTTTAGCATGATTTTCTGCCCCAGTGCTTCTGACCACTGAAGATCACAAGCCTCCTCACATTAAGTAGCTGTCAGAGAACATCAGTGATTGTATTTAAAACCTGAGAAAGTGAATTCGAATAGCCTTATTTTCTCCTGATGTCAAACCTTTTACCCATTTACCAAGACCAGACAGGGCATTTCAGCTAACTCTCCAAAAACAGTGTTTATATCCAGTAAATGGCCTAAGCTTCAATTCAGGATGGGAGGGTGCGGATTTGCATTTTATTCAGAATAATTGGGTAAATAAAAAAAATGGTAGTGATCTGATGTTGCTGAAACAATGGCCTATGGAGAAGCAGATAGAATATGGCAAATAGAGCCTATGCATATGTTTGTATGCAACATACACAGTAAGAGAGCACTCTAGTCCAATTCCATTGCACTCAGAGAGAGGTATTTTCTTACACGGTGTGCTCCTTAGCGATATGACAAGGTGTGGTATATAAGGTATGATGAGGTAGCATCAATAAATTATTGCCAGTTCCATGTTAGCGTAGTTAATAAGCCCTCTGGCTATCTTGTGAATAAGATGGCAGTGGGGAGTTGTGATCTGAGAAAGACTTATTTTCACTGTAGTGGAGTGGCAGCCTGCTTGTTAGGAAGCTTTACAACTGTGGCTGCATTTTTTAACAATCTAGATCTCTGCTGTGCTTACTCCTTTTGCCAGAGAGCTCAGAGTGGCTCTGAACGTGTCAAGAGGGTGACACTGTAGATATCTGATAATCCTGATTGATGCTGATGAATTCATCATCAGTCCAGTTTCAATAGAAAGTTAATGAGGCAGACTGATACTTTAGGGATAAGGTCTGAGAGCAGACAACACTTTGGTATGCCTCTCAGCCAATCACAATGCACGGGCAGAACTAACTTAATATATAATGAAGAAAGATATTTTTATTGGCATTCTGGACTGTATTAAATGAGATTGTCTCAGAGTGACCCCCCCCCCAACCCCCGAGAATTTGGCCAGTATTGGCCAAATTGGCCAGTATTGGCCAAATTCCTCCATAGGAATACTGCTTATTTTTTAAACGTGTCTGCTGTTTATTAAATCCCAAAGGTAACAAGACAACTCACCTGTGGGGGAATCAAATATTTCAATTTCCTGTGGCTTTAAATTGTCAGGCTAATCAGCCAAATATGTAACCATGATGACAGTAGTCCCCGATTTAGACCTTGACTAAAAGGAAAAATCCAGCAGACACCTTATCTACTTCTACTTCAGGTTGAGGGAAACTGCGTAGAATAAAAAAGGAAATTACAAAACTTCATAACAAAATAACTCCTGGAATACATTTACATCACAAATTGATGATGTATAACAGTGTACGAGTCTGAAGATGGAATTTTCCCACCCTGGAGTTATACAAAAAATGTGCACTTCAGATGATGAATATATAATTCAAGGCATGTCCACTTTCACATTGCAGTACACAGATTCTTATTCTAATGTAAGTCTGTTTGAATGCTGTATTATTATGCACACAAAACCTTACAATATGTCTAGCACTCCCATTGGTTTCATGGTGTAAAAAAAGAAATCTTCATGTAGTACCCTTAAAAATGTTTTCCTATGATGCATAGCTTTGTAATACATTTCTGTTCAGCAGTGAAAATATTCAGCCACATCTAATTTTTGATCTCGCTTATTGATTACTACATGACATGGTTAACTAGTTATTGTAATAGAAATTATATTGGTCCATGAGAAACAAATGTTTATGTCAAGTTTTGTCAAACTTATCTGTCAGCCAATTGCTGTGACATTGTTAATTATTTGACCTATCACGCCCCTTTATGGGTGGGGCTGGTAAGGATGGAAAGAGAAAATGAAAGTTTTTCTTCATTTTTTCTTTACCTTTTCATTGAATAGTATTTGGAGGACATTTCAAGGACAAATTGGTATGGATAAATAAATGTTTATCATTGTAGTTAACGTATGTGCTGGACCTAGTTTTGTTTTTATATATATTTCCTATTTGTGTTATTGAATATGCTATACACTCATGCAAATTGGTCTCCTGACTCAGTCACCCTAAGCCCCCTTGTGTATATGTAGCTGTTTAATCATATTTGTGACAGAGGCACGTCTGGTACAGCTCTGGAAAAAGTTAAGAGGTTAGAATAATTACAGACAATTCTACAACTTAACAATTGCTCTTGCTTGTTGAAATCGGTTTCTATTTGGATCTGGCGATCCTCTTGATCCATGAGTGGGTGATGTGAAGTTATAGCGCCTCATGTGATATGATGGGTAATCAAAGCTCGGACCTACTCACATTTTAGTTTGCCTGGCAGGTCAAAAGGGTTCATCTTACCCTGTTGTCTTCCTCCTACTCTCCTCCACCACCACAGCTGCGTCTGTGTTTGGTAGATCACACCTAATCTTTGAGCATCCACTATAATTTGAATCACTGCTTATTAATCATGCCTGATATGACTTGTCAATGTGTTGCTGTGGAGACCTTATGCAGATGTACTGGCTATTTGCAAAATGCATTCTTTACATTTCAGGATATATCATGGTGTACATTTGGGGATTGGAAGCAACAGCATACGGATCTTGAATCAAGGTTGTTCAAACTTGTATTGATTTGAGCACATGCTGTCAGAGGCAAGCTGTCAAGGGCCATGTCTTAACAATAATGTTGTGTGGTTATTGCAACTGACTAGAATAATTTCTGTGGGGGTGGTGGTACTGTAGATTAGAGGGTTGTAGGTTAGTAAGGTCAACCACTGGAAAAGGCAATGTCTGCCTCCTGGACTGTATGGGTATTTGCAGTATCTGATGATAGGAGACAAGGAGAGTGCCAAACTGATATTGATTTAAGACCGCCTTTGCTATTGTGGATAATACCATGCAGCTCTTACTGTGGTCCACTAAAGTGTGTTACAGCTATCAGTAAATTGTGTATTGCTCTTTACTCTGAGATCAATGACATTAAAAACTAGCAATAATACAAAATCAAATAAAAATCTCTATATACTTGGTTAATGAATTAACTTCAAGTCAAGTCTGTTTTTTGTTGTTTTTTTTCCACTGAAAAGTGTAGCAGTCTGCAGTGACGAAATCTCCTGACAAACTTGTATTGTTCCCAGACGAAAGAAATGGAAAGAAATAGTTTTCAATTGTTTTTATTGGGTTTTCATTAATTAAGTTGATGATATTGTAGGGATGGGACGATATATGATTTTATCTTTTATCGCGATTAAAAACACTCACAATTGTATCGTGGTGAATTTCCATTATCAGAATAATCGTGAATATCGTGCACGCAGGCTTCTATGCATACCTGCAACAAGTGTTCCTTCCAAGAGAGTGTTTAGTTCCAGTGGGCACATTCTCACACCTCTACAAGCACAACTAAAGCCAGAAAAAGAACATGCTGACATTTTTGCACTTCAATCTATCTCGAAAAAGATCAAGGTTTGGCATGTCTCACTCTCTAGGCCACAAGGCTAGCAGTACTGTTGATGACAGAAAAGTGCCACAGCGTTGTTTAGTTTTTTTGTTTTTTTTTACTAAAACGGGTTCAAAGTAGTACAGTTTGACTCTATGGCAAAATGCCAGTTGGACTTTAATTTATTTAAAGAACAGACTCACACAATGTTGCTATTTTTTATTTATCATTTATTTATGCAGGGGGACCTTATCATTTATGATTACCTTATTTAAGATTGTTTGTTGTTTTTGTTGCATTCGTTCTGCTGTCCTTGCTGTACCTCTGTCTGTGTGATCTGAGTTATTCAAGTTATTCAATATGTGTGTCCTATGATGCAATAAAAATATTTGTTTCTTAACAAAATGTAAGGCAAAGTGATTCCAGTATGTTTTTGTGCTATTTTAAGAGTTTTAATCATATTTTGATGATTATCGGGATAAGATCGTGAATCGCAATTATTTTAGCCAGGATAATCGGGACATGAAATTTTCATATCGTCCCATGCCTATGACATTGTTTAGTGTGCTGGGGCTGTCTGTGGCAGGAGAACTGCTGAGTGCTTTTGTTCTCTTCTTTGCCATCTTGCCATTTTATCACAGTGTATATTGGTTACAAACTTATGTCATCTGTTCGACCTATACAGAGATTAAACATCACTGATTGTTTTAAGGATTATGCTAGTTGACCTTTGGTGTTAGGCAATGTCAAGTTGAAGAGAGACGGGAGGTCTCTAGAAAGTTCATGCTTAAATCCTGGTCCTCAAGGGCCGGTGTCCAGCAGGGTTTTGGTCCTAATAATAATAATATTTATACAGCACTTTTCAAAACAAAGTTACAAAGTGCTTCACAACCAAGAATAATAAAATAAATAAAAGTCAGCAATGACAAAGATCAAAAGGATAAATAAGACAGGATAAGATAAATGTATAAAACAGTAAAAGCAAAGTGCTCCAAAGTCTGGGAACCCTGACGGCTAAATTCTGGTCACCTTTACTCTTTAGCCTGGACACAGGAACAAGGGTCCTGCCTGAGGATCTTAGGCTGCATGCAGGCTCATAAGGGATCAAAAGTTCAGAAAGATAACTGGGGCCTGGCCATACAAGGTAATAATAATAATAATACCTTAAAATCAATTCTAAAATAGACAGACAACCAGTGAAGAAATGCCAAAATATGGGAGATATAATCCAGTCTTTTAGTTTTAGCTAAAACACCAGGTGTGGCTCATTAACTACCAGAGAGGACCAAAAACCTGCAGGGACTCCGGACCAGGATTAGTTACCCCTTTATTTTCAATAAATCACTTAATACCCTGATGTTCAAAAACAATAGATATTGAAGTTCATAGGTTAAATACGATAAATACAGTTCATGAGCAAAAGCATTAAAATTCATGGGTTAAAATCAAACAGATACATTTCATGGGTTAAAAATCATTGATAATTCATTGTGGCCTTTTATTGTCCTCGGTTCGTAGGCTTGCCTACCAGCTCGCCAAGAAAAACCAATGCAACTATCCACAAAGCTAGGATGCCAACCAGATGGCGGGGAAGAACTAGTTTGCCATGCTTCATGGACAGGAACCAAAGCCTCTCCATTCACAGGTCCAAGGCTACAAGTCTGTCAAGGGCAACATGCTTCAATTCCACCAACATGTCAAAGTTCTTCTCCAACCTTTCCTTAGTTCTCCAAAGGAATGGAAGCAAATCTGTCTCACCAGATTCTGAAATATAACTGAATTTGGGAGCACTGAAAAATAAAAGTGAAAATTAGGTATTGAAAAATTGAATAGGTGAAAAATTCATTGCTAGAAATTTGAAGAGTTGAATTCAGAGGCAGAAAAATTCAGACACATAATTCCAATGCAAAAAAATTCAGTGCTATAAATTCAAAGGCTTTTATATTTCAGAATCTGGTGAGACAGATTTGCTTCCATACGAAGGCCCTTTTTGACTGCGAGAACTTTCCCTCACTTTACTAGAGACTTTTCGCGGTACTTGAATCGATCGCCGGGACCAGGGTCTAAATAAAGTACCGGGGAAGTTTTAATCCCCAAAAACGTCCCTGCTCGTAGTACTTTTCAAAAGTACCGGTACTTTGGGGTGGGCATTGCAGTGCTGAACATTTCTGATTGGTCGAGTACCAGCGGGTCACAGGTCGGCATTCTCTGGCGGCCACTAAAGACTGGGCTACTGCGTTGTTGGAAGCTATGGTGGAAGACACGGAACTGAACCACCAGTCGGTTGAAGGAAAGTCACATATGGCCCCAATACTTGTTAAATGCTATAACACTAACTGATGTCATGTTATTTGTTACCCTAGCCAAAAGCTAACGTTAGCTACATGTTCACGCCAACCGCTAATGGTGTAGAATCGTGGTGTTCGTAAGGCAAGGGTTGGCTAAATCCATCGAAACAAAATGATATCGTGTTAATGTTGTTGCAGTGAGACAAAACAGTTTTGTTTTTTTCAACATGTTTTCCAGATGAAACGGGCGGGCACACTGAACAGCAGAGACTAGTGTTTACCCCTGCCATCACCAGCAGCCTGTACTTGGTCAGCTTGCCCAGTCACTGAGCCAAAGAAAAAGCTACACTGCCCCACAACTTGACTAAAGACTGTTAACTTTTATTTATGCCTTTGTATTTTGCACATTTATATTTTGATTAATAAATAGTTGTGGAACCAAATGTGTATAGTGGCTGATTTTGTAAATCTAAAAACAATGAGAAAACTGCTGAATTGCAGGTGTTAAAACAATAGTTATGCAGCTGTGACAATTTTTATTGATAAAAATAAATGGTACATGGGTCACAGACAAAAACTATGTACAACAGGTGTATACAGAATGGAAAAAAGGCTATCAGGCTGGTTTAATGCAGAACACAACATGCTGGAAACTTGGAACCACGGTTCCCCACCACTCTGTTGCTCTATTGTGTACCCAAACGGATGGCGAGTCATTTCACGGTCAATCTCCGCAATAATCTCTGCTCGTAAAATCCGTTATTACTTTAAGTCTAGCATTACGGGCGTTATGAATCCTTTGCTTCTACTGCTTGTCTCTTTTCCAGCGCTGACTCAATTGGGGTTGTGCAACAAACTTCCGTATTCTGTAAAACAGGACGCATCGCTAACGTAACGTGCTAACGTTAGCTAACGTTACCAGATACATACCCTCGTAATGCCATATGTATGAGGAAGCATATAGCTTAAACCCCTTCTCCATTTTGGTGGCAGGAGTTTTAGATGTCAACCTGCATATGCGATGGACATCGGTTATGCTCATCTTTGGTAGCTACTGAAGGCATCTTGAGTAAAATAGCACCATTCAACGTAGCTCGTACAGAAGACCTGACCCGGAAGAGATGCAACCTGTTTTACAGAATACAGAAGT
>CABFOQ010053705.1:0-16860 GCA_900660455.1 Gephyroberyx darwinii
AGGGGTCAATGGGCAGCCTGCCGAGTCCATGGAGCATGATGACATTGTCAAGATCATCAGGAAGAGCGGTTGCAAAGTCAGCCTCACCACTATATCTATACATGGAAGAGACTTTTTCAGAGAAGTGAGCAGAGTCTTATATTATATTTATATATTATATATTTATATTTATATTATATTTATCTTGTGAGAAGAATTGTGATCACATAGCAACAATTAGACTAATCATACAGAGTTTTATAAATGTCCTTTAACTGTGTTCTGTATTTTTTTTGCAGTTAGGCATTTCTCCTCTGTTGTTTCATGAGGAATCTACACTAGAGGATGGGGGTATGAAGACTGTGTCCCATTGCAATGAGAACCAGAATGGAAATCCTGGGAATGGATGCCTCCCCTGTCCCAGACTGTGTGTTCTGGACAGAGAAGAGGCAGGCTTCGGTTTCCACCTGAGCTGTATCCTGGATGAGCCAGGAACTTTCATTGGACAGGTATTCTATACCATTATGGTTCTCAAAGTGGGGGCCAGGGACCCACAGGGGTACTAGAAGGATGCTTAATTTCACTATAATTGAATTCAATAGATAGTGAATTAAGAGAATGTGTAAAAGTGATTATTGTGATCCTAGGTTTTGCTCACACCACTATTATTTCTCCATACACAGTATAAAAAGTTCTGCAATTCAAAATCAACAATTAGAATCTTCCCATATGGGCCCCTGGGACTAAATCTGATCAAATGGGGGTCCGTGGCTAATATGTGGGTCAATTTCGAGGTCCGTAGCTTAATGAGAATCAATCGGCAATTCCGCCAACCGCCGTGCTTAATTAATACCGGTAGCAAACTAATTTCGTATCTCATCAAACAAGTCTCGCAGCTATTTATTGTTTTGGAAAATGGGCCGATGGATTGACGGCGAGGTACAGGCGCTGATCTGTATTTTTTCAGACAAGGAGATACAGATAGCATTCGAGGGCTCTGCCTGGCAAATAAATTTAAGATTAATTGCATAATCTCACCGGGACTTTGGTGTGGTGGGAAAGCAACCTGGAACTCTATTGGGGAAATAAAGAGGTTCCTGCTCAAAAAAAGTACCCAAAAGGTTCAGGTTCCTGCGGTAGAAAAACGGCTATAGTTGCAATTTTGAGTATTCCTTTGACTGCAGTTCTGCCTTTTCCCTTCTAGGTGGTGCCAGGGGGCTCAGCACAGAGGGCCAGCATGCGGGGAGGGGATGTTGTGGTGGAGGTGAACGGACAGAATGTGGAGAATGAATATTTTGAGGACATAGTGACACTGATAAAGAAAAGCATGTCACCTCTGAAACTGCTGGTGGTGGAGAGGACAGGTTATGACCAGCTAAGGCAGAGTGGACTGCCAATCAGCCCAGGTCTCATCATGTACAGCAATCAGGTGAGTCATTTACAGACACACATGCACAGCAACATTAAAGTAACAATCTGTGAAAATGTAATATAATTAAATGCTTGTTTTGCCCCTCCCTGGGCCCAATTGATATAACACAATAGGGATGCAACCTATTTTTGTACGTGTTTATATGACAGGACACCTCTAAACCACACATGACTGTCATACTTTTTTCAGCTTAGGCTGTTAATACAATATGCTGAACAATATGTTCAATAAACACATGTAAAAGTTCTGTGTAATTTGTTAAATAACATTGTGTTTATCTATTGTTATGACTTGGATTAAGATCAGAGCATATTTTAGGAGCCATTTATGCAGGAATGGAAATAATTCAAAAGGGTTCACAAACCTTTTCTCGCAACTGTATTTGGGTGTGATTTTTTTTTTTTTTGGCTAATATCATTCCTTGTGTCCCTACCTTTGAGTCCTCTATATGCACTTGAACCCTTTAATTGCAGCTTGTGGCTATATTCTACATTTGCTATTGTAAACACCTTGTGTCAGATCCTCTGGCACACAGGAAGTGACACGTTTTATGTTTCTGGTGGCAGCAGCAGGTTGTTTGGAATACATAGAAGAAGTGCTGGGTAGTTAGCATGAGAGGCAATAGCCACTGTGGCTGAACAGACAAAGAAAAGAGCGCCAACTACAGAAACTCAAACTTCACCAATAGAAAATCCAAGGAAAATTACATCACAGTACTGGACACACTTTGATTGTGTGTCACGCAAGTGATCACTGGGAAGTGCAGTGCAGAAACACCATAGCAATGAGTGCTGAGCACAAAAGACATAAGACATAATGAACAAATGAGGAACTTGCAGGTTACCACTTTTACTGTGTTTTCTCTATTTTTCAGATTTCGGGGAGAACAAGTGATGCTTTCTTATGATGGAACATTGACCACCAGGAACACTGCAGATTAACACTGGGCTAAACCAGTGAGCCTGTGGGACTTTCCCATCCTCTACAAATATACTCCTGCTGCTACTTATGAGGACGCAGGGCTCCTTTGTCGCATCATCTTCTTCCCTAGACTATAGTGACTGAGATCATATAATCTGCCTTTTGAACCTTGTGACCTCTTTTGGAGGAAACTGTAATTTGAACCAAAAAGGATTATGCACAATTACTGTGTAAGCAATTGGGAATTATTATTTTGTGGTCAAATCATTGTGATATATTCTGTGAGAAAAGCTGTACAATTGCTTTAAAATATTTAGTTCCATATGTATATGAAAAATTATTTCTGTTTGGAATACTTTGTTGTTGTAGCCTCTATCTAGAGTTATTCATTTGTGTCAAATGTTTTTGTCTTATAATTAACATATGCTTTATGTATGCATATATGTGTATGTCTCCATTTGTCTTAAATTGATTTTACCAGGTCCTATACACAGAGCTTGCACTGTGCGTATGGATCCAGTACTTGGTTTTATTCATAGCAGTTGATTTATTTTAAAGGTATTGTGTAAAAATTGTAACCATCAATAGGTCATTTTAAAATTAAATGTGATACATTGGTATCATTTAAAAAATGAGACCATGGTGGAGAGGATAGCCTCGTGGTATTGTTAGTGCGAGTGTTTCTCAAAATTAAGACCATATTTTCCCCAAAACCCTTGCTTTCTGTCCTCCCTCCCCCTCCCTGGCATCTTTGTCTTTACTGAAGAGAATACGCACGTTGCAAGTGATTTCTTTTCATCTGCCCAGAAACTCTGAAAGCTTTAGCTCAGTTTGTGCTGGAAGAACAGTTTGTGCCGTAAAGCAATCCAGATTAACCGCTAAATCAGACCTGGTGGCACACGATGTAAAATGCAGTGTAGGGGCCCGTAGAGACTGCCAGTCTTCTCGGTGATGGTCTTGTTTGTTTATGGTAATTATACTAATGTCTCAAAATTAATGTAAAAATGTATTGATGATTTATTAAAATTTTACCTTTTGATAGAAGGTAAAGACTATGAGAAATACAGCCTTAAGTGGCGACTATAGGGTTCAAGTGCATATAGAGAACCAGAGGTAGGGACACAAGGAATGATATTAGCCATGCACCAACTACAACCAAAATTCATATTTTGAATAATACTTGTTTTGAGCATGTGTGCAAAATTTTATTGAAAAGACTAGATAAACATTTTTGGCATTTGTGGTGCCCCGAATAGGTACATTTTGGAATAAGTTTACAGAAATTTCTGTACCTGTCTCCACATATTTACCACGTTTAGTGATGATTGGACACAAGGTCAATGAGTTGTGGCCAATTCTGTGGGAATTCTACCTTTATCAGTTCAGTTGATAGTTTCTACAAAGTTTGGACCAACGCTAACGGAGATGTCAAAAATGTATTCCCAAATCGTCAAAATGGCAGAAAAAACAACATAGACGGGGATTGTAGAGCACACCCGGTTGCATGTGAATACCGAGTTTGGTGTCAATTGGACTTACGGTGTGGGAGTTACGGCCTCCTGGTTGTCATGAGCTTATTTATTTGATTAACAGCGCCACCATCCAGCCTATCAGGATTATCTTTCTTGAGTAACAAGCCACCACCCATATCTATCATTTTTCCAAATGGCATGTCTATCATGTACCATCTCACAGAAAATTACAATAAATCAATCAAAATATCAATGTTACAGCCTTGAGTAACCTGTCTCCCACACATCATGTGCCCCAGTGCTGCACTTCTGCACCTCAGGCTATTTTGATGAATAATTAAATCTATAGGATAGTGACTGCCTAATGTTCCTTTATGCACTAGTTTTATTACGTCACATTAGAATCATTTAGTAGACGCTTTTATCCAAAGCGACTTACAATAAGTGCATTCAACGTAGGTAGTCAGGAGAACTACTAGTCACTTGAAATCATGAGTGCATTTCCTTCCTAAACAAGCATCCTTCCTAAGAGCATAATCAGTGGGTAAGGTAAAAGTGCAATAAGTTATCTATCTACTCTTTATTTAAACAAATGAGCAAGTGCTAAGAGGAAGGGTCAGGGTAGTGTTTCTTGAAGAGGTGGGTTTTCAGCCTGTGGCGAAAGATGGGCAGCGACTCTGCTGTCCTGACATTAGTGGGGAGTTCATTCCACCAGAAAAGTATTAAAAAGTTATTGGCTTTATAGCTATGGTAAAATCATTGGTTAAGCATGTTCCAGCACTGCATAGAAGACATATCTTCAATAAGATATGTTGCTAGAGCTCTATATATTGGTAAGGTTTCTGATGGGTCATATTATTCATGCATAACTCCCTTCACACCTGGCATTGATGTGCATCTTGCATCAATATATCAATTATCTGCATTTCAATTTTCAACTGTTCCTATGCAGTTTGATTGCTCTATCTCTTGGAAATATATATTAAGAAAAAACATGCAGCCTGACAAGTTTCTCCTGCAGTCAATGCAAAATTATTGTGTTGAAGTACAGTATTGTACTGGGTGAGGCTGTCTTGTGTGTTTGCAGCATCACAGAGAAGTAAGAGACGACAAGAATTGGCATTCTTTAAATGTCACATTTAATGTTTTCACCAATGTCTTCTAGATCTACAATTTTGGATAGACCTCACGCTTTTCCCCCAAAAATGACAAATGTCACCTTATCTTTACCTTGATTTACAGTCCTTGAGAGCAGAGTTTAATAGATACATCTATGTACTGTATATATTGTAAATTTTATTCAAATTACAATGTATCTGAGTAAAACATCAAATATATAAAAAATTGACAGGAAATTATATTGATCCAAATAGTTGCTGAGTTCAGGTTGGTCTCTCACACAAAGTTGATCAGTTATTACTCTACAATTTTTCCAAAATGAGTATCAATTGATTCAAGTACTTCATTCCAACACAAAATAAGACTGATAGGAAACTACATCTACACAAATATTTCATACAGGCAATGGGGAGGGAGAGTGACAACTTGCACCGCCGCTAGCTGCGTTCATTCCTGAGAAAATTGAAAATTCCCATTCATTTTCCCATTGACAAGCACAGAGCATTTCCCAATTAACTGCATTACCTTTTTCCAAAACAGTCATTGATTTATAAACTGTAACCTATAATAGACTTCATTGCAAAAAACACTGTGGAATCCCAGTTTCATCCTTAGCAGCCTGAAATGAAATAACATTCTTTCTATATGGAAATGGAATCCCTGTCACATAATTTTGCATCAAATTCCCTAAGGAAAAGTCGAACCTTTCTCGCTGAGCTTTGAACGCAGCCACTGGGGGGGGCAAACCGGTGACTTTCCCTCTCCATAAGGTCCTATCCTATCAAATATAATTTAAAGTTGACTAACAGTCAGGTAACCCTTGGCTATTGGTAGGGCTTTAAAATACAAAGGTCTGATAAATTTCCAGGTGAATGGTTTGCACTTAAATAGTGTAGGAGAGGTTGTTTGGGGGGGTGGGGGGTGGGGGATCGGATCAGAGGCGGTATTTTATTTCAATACAAAAGCTTGAATGGACATTCAAGTGTTTTCAATTCATCTCCACGTGGAAACTCGTGGAGGTAAACAAATTGAGTTATTGAGCTCAAGAGGTAGAGACCAACATGGTGAATCCTTTTCTTTATACATATTCACACAGCAGTGTTGCAATGATGAAAGAATTTGACAATAGCAAACCAAAAAAAAAAAGGTTATGGTTAGATATCTGCTGTACATACAAGATACAGTTAACATAGTTGATTGTATTTTGTGAATCATTATAGGATTTGCTTTGTCCTCTACAGATCCTAGTTGCAGGGTAAAAATCAAGAAAATATATACATTTATATGCAAGTCTTAAAAATAAAATTAACTTCACAGCCCCGATACATGTGAAGGGTAATACCATTTCTATACAGTGGCATTGTTTTTAAAGTTTGTTTTGTAGATTTGCTTCTATTTTTTTATTGTCATATATACATATCATACTTTGAGGTGTGAGAATGCATGCCATAGGATTCTCAAGGAATAGAAAATAAAAATCTAAAAAATATATTAAATAATTTACTTCAAAGCTCTTTTTTTCTGCAGAGAGGGTGGGTCAGTGTACATGTATGAAAAGTAACAGAGGCAGACTTCAAAATCCAAATAGATGAGAGCATCCCCTCATCAATATGCTACTTGTTTCCTGTGAATGGTGGAACAGTTGGTCTGATATAGCGAAATAAAAATACAAAAATTATACCCCTTAAAGACTGCTATTGCTGGTTTGTCTGATTATTTATCGCAGCACATTTTCGTTTTATTTTGCTGTTTTTAATATTCATGCAGTTCCAATTTGTCCATATAGTCCAAAGAGGAACAGGCAGAATAGGCAGACTATCTTGCCTTTTGTAAGCTATCCAGGATCAATATTACAACTACATGATGGAACTGAAACTGATCTCATTGCCCTTGCCCCAATATTTTGTTTCCTGATTCCTTTCATAACTTGAACACTAGAAAGGCCGATGGATTTTGGGAGTCCAAAAAGAGGCCAACAAGGTGTCAATTGACGAGGGTAAAAATAATTAGAAAGACTTCCTTACATGATTTTTTGTTTTTAAAGCTGAGACATTTCAAAATTAAAAACCCACCGTCAACTGATTTGCCTTTTAAGTATTAAAGGAATATAATTCCACTTTTGTATTCCAAAACTATTCAAAGTGACAGTGCTCTGGACTTTTCCTTCCTTTTAAAGTTCACACTCTATGAGTTAGAGATGGTTGATTGGTTGTGTGTATCTCAGCAGTGAAATTAGTCAGCACACAAGTAGACAGCACATATTTTTTCATAGAAAAACACATTATGTAATCAGTGTGACATAGTTTGACGGTACTGTTTAACAATACACCTCAACTAAATTGAAAGGACTGAATTGCTATGGGTGGTCAGAGGTGGGGCCAGGGGTGTAATTTTAGAATTTCCTGTTTACAGGAAACTGCCCCAAATACAACCCTTTACCCTTTATAAATAAATGACTATGTAGGCCTTTGGAAATTATGTTTTATTGTTTGGAAGGAGTCTGAATTTCCAGTCCACAGAAGGTTTTGGCTATTCTTCGCGTTGCATGCATGTGTCCATTTCATACCTTGAACTTATAGACCAAATTGTCTCAACAACGAAAAAAACAAGGCAAAATGTTCAAATTCTGTATTAATCTGGTAATCTGATGAACACTGTAAATTATCATATTCCTTAAATAAATAAAATGTAGGCTTTGTGGATTAAACATTTTTATATGCAATTGCTGCAACCTTGGTATTAGCATTTTTTGTTAGGGGTTGGCTGTAGTAACATTAACCTAAATCCTCAATAACTGGCCTAGCAAATTATTTAAAAATGTGACAGGTTAAATGTAATTCCAAGCATTTCTGGGGCCTCATGTATAAAAGTTTGCATAGATTCACCACTAAAACTGCGCAAAATAGCAGAAACATGCATACACGCACTCATTTTGTATATACAAACAATGCTGTTTGCATGTTTCTGGTTGTAAAACAGCTGTGGATTTGTACATTCTCCATCTACTGCCACAATTAATCAGAAATGAAACCAGTTCTCATTCATCTCCATTCTGTTTGGCCAAGGAAACAGAAAAAAAACAAAAACATCGCACTGCAGGAGCACACCTACACAACCAAAGCTTTGCAGACTGTAAGTCCATCAATGTGGACGAGGTGTTCGTTCAGAAATAAAGAGGTAGAATCTAAACTGAGCTCATTATCAACACCTCTTGATGCTAAAGGCTGCCATCATCTGCAAATACAGCAACTCATTCATCAACACACTTGCGTTGTTACACATGAAAGTAACACAAGATGATCACAGAAATCTTTGTAGTAAAGAGGCTTAACCATCATTGGATTTTTTTTAACAGATTGTTCCAGAAATTAAATGTCTAAGCCAAGGTAAAGCATTACATGCAGGAGCATTGAAATGGCCATATTAAATTTAATATAATGTTAAATGCGTGTAACGTAGATTATGTGATAGTTTTTTAGGCAACCGGTCAAGTATATAATAACTCTTTCAATTTTATGCCTTACTGGTTGATTTCTATTTTGAAATTAACAGATTCAAATTCAATTCAATTCAATTCATTGTTAAACATTATGGGCAAAAGGCACAGCCTACATTTTACATTGGTTTCCTTTGTCTTTTCAGCGGCAAGGTACTTCAGCAGGGAGGTGTAGCGAGTAGGGAGACCATTCTTCAACCAGAAGGTCCAAGTTCAAGTTCCCTCACCGCCAGCCAGCATCCTCCCTGCTGAGGTGTCCTAAAGCAAGACACTGAATCCCTTCCAGCTCCAGGGGTGCTGTGCTGTTGCTGATCGCGGAAAGGATTTGTGTGCATCCTTTCAATGTATATGCATGGTTTATACATGAGGCTCCTGATCTTTGGCAAACAAAATGTTTCATCATAGTAAAAATGGCCAAATGTGCAAGGAAAATACCACGTTATGCACCTGAATAATGTATTTTCTTAATTTGTTTTAATGTTCAAAGAGAAGTTGAAACATCAGTTGCAGTTTCAGTTGCAAATATGTTCAGCCTACCAAAGGCAATTGCAATCGAGATTGTCTGAATATGAAGCAAATTGGGATAGAATACAGATTTGGCAAATTATCAGTGCAGATGCGACAGTGGCAGGTGTAATGCAAAGTAGCCTACCCCTATGGGAGATTATTCAGTGTTGGTGATTACAGAACAGTCAATATATATATAAATTGTTTCATATATATTCAAATATGAAACAATTTACTTCTTTATGATGCAACAATAGCTGTTAAATCCTGGTACATGCCTTTTTAAGTGCTTTTTCCCCTTAGGTCTATCATATTGTGATGGGTTTGTTTGAAACATTCTGATTTGGTCTATAGAGCACTGCATACAACCCTCTAATATACCCTTATGAAGCAATTATCAGTGGTTTTTCTTTGTTAATAATATTTAGGTATACACACAGGACATTTCAGTCCAGTCTCCAGTGAAACACTACGCAGATCGAGGAGGGGAGTCGATG
This sequence comes from Gephyroberyx darwinii, assembly GCA_900660455.1. NCBI lineage: Eukaryota > Metazoa > Chordata > Actinopteri > Trachichthyiformes > Trachichthyidae > Gephyroberyx > Gephyroberyx darwinii. Next base: position 9,424 of record CABFOQ010053705.1, read on the forward strand.
CTTTGTTGTTCCCAGTCTAGCAGCTTGTCAGTTGGTGAAGGAGTTGGCGGTCACGACAGCAGCTACTCCCACACCAGTGGAGATGGAGGCATTTCAGAGGGCTGAGCCACTGTGGAACTATTGAAGGAAGACAAGAGGTGGGAGAAAGTTAATATTTACCATTATTTTATGCATCAGCTAAAGAGGTTTGTTGCTTGGTCAAATGTGCATTGGTTAGTTATGCTGCACTCCAGAGATGTCGGGAAGTCAGCAAATCGGGCTTCCGACTAGCAAAAATGCAATGGAACAGCCCTTCAAGTCGAAATTCCAAGTAGGAAACATTTCTCAACCATAGGGTTTCCGAGATGCTAGTTATCTGACATCACGTCAACACGGTGGCATACACTGTAAACGTTTAAAAGTTTATAAATTATACCTAAGCATTGACCTTAAGTCTATCAAAAAACAGGGAAACAGTATTTTACATTGGGCAAATAAAATCTTGTGGGCATCCATGTTTCTTCTTGTATTTTTTCTGAGCTGGATCACTGGTAGTAGGAAGTAGTAAGAAACTTTTAAAGGTCTCTAGTCCTGAAAAAGAGGGTTAGGGTTAGCCACACTTCCTTTGTATTTAGAATAGAACCACGACCATCTAAACCTCTTGGGAATCAAGGCCATTCAGGAGAATGAAACATGGAATCTGGATTGGTATTAAAATTCCGGACAAAGGTACATACAAAACACAAAATATTAATTCACATATGCTGAAATTGTGCGCAGTCATAATACCAAAGCTCTAGTTGCGCATGTCAAACAATACCCACAATATAAATATTAAGTATTTTTTACATTATGACTATCTATCCATCTATTCAACAATAGAATCTATTCAAGAATGCCGAGTCATCCAGGTCTAGAGGAAGAAAAACAGCCCCACACTCCTTAGGATCAGGTTACATTGCATTACATTACAACATTTCTAGCTTTCTTGTCTCACAGTGGACTGATGGAGCCCAAATCTTTCTGATATGACTTCATAACCTTCCCTAGACTGATGCTCACTCACTACTTGCTTCTTGACATTTTACTACATGCACCATTTCCTGTAAAAAAAAATTGTTAAATATATTTATTAAATATATTACATTTATTTCAGTTAAGCAAAGGCTAATTTTGAAAGGATTGCATGGTAAAAACTAGTAGCATTGGTAGAAACTCTTTACAAAAAATCCTATAATTGCACAAGGGGTTCACAAACTTTTAGTCATGACTGTATATCACCAATGACATTTAGCTCTTCCCTAAGGCTATAGAGACTGCAGTGCATTATTAGAGCCTCCTACCTGATAAAGCTTTTGAAAGCAGCTGATTGAGGGTTAATGCAGAGTGGCACTCGATTACCCTTTTGCTGTTCCAAGATGAACTGATGGATGATCTCTGTGGGGAGATAAAGGCAGATGAGCAGAGAAATATTAGTAACAAGGGTCTATCCTGATTACCAATTTATTATCTTGAGCAAGTCAAAATTATCCTTAAAATATTTTTTTCCACACTGTCACAAAGTGACCAGTCTTAGGGGTGTCATAGGCCTAAGGAGAAGAGGTGAGTGGCTTCTGTTGCAGACTGGATCCAGGATTTTTATTTTCTTGTTTAGTTGTTCCAAACAGGGGAAACATTTCAAAACAAACCAACTGCAGTAAGCCCACAAAATAAATGCAAAAGTAGATCAAAATTTAACTCAAATCAGCACTGAAAACAAAAGAGCCACCATCCTCCTTGCACACAGATAAGGGAGCAGACTGCCATTTCCAAGCTTTCCTTTCGATATATATGTTCCCATGTCCCACCCCCATACACAATCTGGCCAATCCAAAAATGTTTTATTCTCACATTTCATCGATAACACATTTTACAAATTACCCATCTTACTTCATCCATAATAGCTTATATGTAATTATTTTTCTACAGAGAGTGAAGAGAGAGTACAAATATTAAGGGAAATAACAAAATGCATGGTTGATATCACTATGATAACGCATTGCTGGTACAAAGCATTTACTGTCGGTGATTTGGGCCGAAATATAAGATGTTTTTCCACCGCAGGAACTATCCAAGAACTTAGTACTATTGGTCCTGGTTCCAGGAACTTCGACCTTTCCCACCAGTGGAAATAGCCCCGAAAAAGGTTGCTCTTGGATAGTTCCTGGACCCACAAAAAGTTCCTGCTAGTGAGGTAGTATACGTTTTGGGGGACCAGGAACCATTGGGGTGGAGTTGCAGTACTGAACAATGCTGATTGGTCAGTACAAGCTGCAAGTCCTCCAACTGCCGTGCTTGTTCAATACTGGTAGCAAACTCATTCAGACAACAAAGATCAACACCACAGCTGCTTGAACTTCCTCCATGTTTGCTGTGTTGAAATTGGCACTGTTGTTGTGGGAGTCGTCGCGTACCTAAATGACATATGGTGTCACATACTCCTTACTTGCATGATCTCCCTGATACTGTGGTGTGGTGGGAAAGCAACCTGGAACTCTTTTGGGGAACTACAAAGGTTCCTGCTAAAAGGTTCCTACCCAAAATGTTCAGGTTCCTGAGGTGTAAAAATTACTATAATGTGCACTGAAGCAGCACGTCTCCCCTTTAACTGTGACAGCTACAGCACTGGTGAGTCTAAGTGGGGAAGAGAACAAAGAGTATTAACATTTATCTTTCAATAGTTTGTAGAACTAGCAATAAATACTCCAAAATATTAGATATTGCTTTGCGCAGTTAATAATTTGAATGCTTCATCTTGACAGTTGTACTTGTAACCAGGAACGTTGTGGCGTTGGCTGATCTGGAATGTGCACCTTCCCTTCTGCTAGTGCTTTCATGCAAAGCGATTCATTGACAGGTGATAAAAAGGCTGAGGTGTAGGCAGCATCAATTTTGCTAGTTCCCATCATATGAGCATCTGCTTTTTTTCCACACTTGGATTGAGGTAATGTTTTGGATTTGCTTGCTCTTTTATTGTTGCATTGGTTTCTCTTATATATATAATTCTGTTATTTGTTTTATTTAAAACGTTTTTTTATTAGTATCATGGCTTTTTATGGTTTCCTGCATGCAGTGGTAACTGGCCACAAGAGGGCCCTACATAGACAGGACTAGACTTTTGTAAAGGTACATGGCAGATGATGTGGCTTTGTGCTGGCCAAGTGGCATTTTTGAAGCTTTTCAGTTGAGCTCCTCCGGACTGTTCTCTTCCATCACCAAATTGTCAGTGCAGTGGCACAGAATGCACTAATTTTAAAGGAGAAAAGTGGTGATTTGATTAGTCATAGGCTCACCACACCTACTGATAATGTATTCCTCCTAATCCAACCCAAACTGTGCCACAGATGCGCTGTGCGCCACTGGCCACGGACTTACCAAATATCGGTCGCCATGCCCTGTGCGTTTGTGCCGCGCGTTTTTGACTGCGCTTTGCGTGGTGCACCATAAATTCTGTATATTTTACATCATGAATATAATGAGTAAAAAAACATCACTGTGATAGCAACAGGACCAGACAAACAAACTCAGTTAGGGCATGTTCACACTATTCACATTTCAGTCAACCAACTCACGTATTGATTATGACATTTTATATGAGAATAAAATTTAAATGCAGATTTATTTTGGTGTGTTGGCCGTGTTGCATCGCCCTCCGCTTAACTCACTTAGCCAGCCGAGTGATGCAGGGAGCGATCGGCAGTAATCCCCCCTAGGGGGACTAAGAACAGAGCCCACAGGTGGATGCTGGGGTGGTGGTGGGGTGAGAGCTTGGCATAAACAGCAACAGAGCAACACAGTGTGCAAAGCGGCAGCAGCAGCAGCAGAGAATGAGCAGTGAGATTGATGACTTAAAGAGACTGTGCAATTGCAGTGGCTATGCATAGCAGTGGGGTTATCAAGTAGGCACCTCCCATGACAGATGTTTCCTTGATTTTAGGCAACAATTATAGGCTAATTCTGCTGGCTTGAGACATCCCACTCAGTATACCAGCAACCATGCACAGAGTATGCACAGAGTCTGTCTTTGAGACCTGGGAGCACCTTGTCTCTTCAAACCATTTCACCATGTTCTTCTTGTGAGGGGAGCAGCTATAAAGTAATAGGAATGAACTTCCCAATAAGCACTATTATGGCTTTACAATCATTAACTGCCTATCCAGTTTCTCTGATGTGCAGATTTTGTCAATACCTCTTGGTAATGCTGATAAATTGAGCTTTCCCCAGACAGCCAATCAGCATGCCATCCCTAGACATGGGATATGTCTTAAACGTTTCAGATTTCACTCAGCTTTTGAAAATCAACCTTTTTGCACTGTGAAATTTAGGAACCAGAATGATATGGATAACTTCACTATTTCCCCTCCAGTATCTCCTGGGCATCTTCCTCTATTTCACTTTCTGACAAAGTTCTGTTCAAATATGGTCTACCAAATTGGTGTGCCTTGGCTTACTGGAGAACACGTCTTTTACTGAACCAGCTCCTTCATTTGCAGCACTTGCATTTATTTCACATTTATTTATTTTTCTTAACACATATTCTCTTGATTGGGCTTTTTTATCCCCTAATTATGTATGTTACTGTTATTTTTTTTGCCTTCCTGTGAAGCACTTTGTGAAGTGTGATTTTAGATAAGTTCTATATCAATATTCTTTTTAAATGCTTAAATTAAATGCTTTTTTTTTAGTATTTCTTATTCTACTCATTCAGTGAAATGAACAAAGCTTTGTTTATCATTGTGGATGAAGTAGACTGTCCCTGTGTTCAAAACCACGTACTACTCATACTAAACATACTAACAGTGATGTAAAATGAGTATGTTTACACGGCATATTGCATTGATTTTGTGTACATGAAAAGTGTACTGAGTAGTGTACATCTGAGTTGCACCTCAGATGTACACTACATTGGCAAGAATTTCTGAGTATGCTGCCTGATGTTACTAGACATACTGAGACGCGCCATTTTGCTTATAGTGTTTTCAGAATAAGTATTTCATTGTTGAAAATACACTGAAAATTCATGCATATCTGGAGCAGTGACCTCCGCTGATGAGCAGATTTTGTCTTTGTGCTGCATTTGCTGTGACCACATCAAGGTAAATGATAAGCAGCAGAAGCACAGAATTTGTCTTCCAGTAGTGTCATTGCAGTCACTGCACACCATTATTGGCAACCACAATGCAGCATAAATACAGCAACTACATTATTGCCACAAATGTTACAACTTACTTCATTGTCTGAATGTAGGTTAGTTGTAATTGTTACATTTCCTTCCAGTTCTTAAAAGGGGTGTTCAAGGAATGAGACATATTAATCATCGTAAGGTTGTGCATGCCAGAAGATAGGAATTAAAGTTAAGCTAATTTGAATATCATCTCAAATGCATGTGGCCTAGTTTATGTGAGTAACGCTAAAGACAACAGTGCAGTCATATAATAAATCATAAATCATATACTATTTCTCCTTTACTGCTTGATTCCTATTTTGAATTTATGAACAGATCCAAATATTATGGGTCAACCCATGGCATCTTGAGGCAATATTTCCAACCTTAAATATTATAAAAGTCTATTTGAACATGTTATAATGCCCTCTCCAAATTACACCAATGTGTTGGCCTACAATGGAATGAAAAGGCAGGTTCATTACCTTTTGGCATTGCTATGTCCCACATTCAAATTCCAGTCAAAATATTTCTGCGAATAGTCTGCGTGTGCCTATGGAAAGATGTGTATGCATCCTTTTGATGCTCATCAAAAGGTTTGTTTTTTGCGTTTTTTCATTATTACAATCCCACATTCTCCAGTCAGGGCTTGGTTGCTCATTCCCCAGCTTCCTTGGATTAAGGCCACCTCATTAATAGCAACGCTTCCAGTGCATAGCCAAAGGCTACACTTTACCCAGCACTGACACTTTTGGCAGGGGGTTTCAGGATGTCATTTCATCTTGCTATGTTCTGGAGAAAGATTAACATAGTCCTGCTGGGCTGGTCCAGTAAAGGACAAATAAGCTCTGCCAACAAGTTCTAGCCAGATCTCTCTCTTGGCTATGCATTCAAAGGTGAGGTATGCCTCAACTTCAACATTTTGATTCATCTTAGGAACTAATCAGCTTGGGTTGGGTTAATGCATGGCTTCAACAGGTTGAGGAAGGACTGCTTCCATCAACCTTTATAGCTCCCCATGGATGGGAGGATTCTGTTCATTTGGCAAGAAGATCCTGATACATAGCTTGTTGTTGTTGTTCCATGCTTATTATGTTATCGTTTGTGCCATATTCCAGGGTGAGCATTCACACAGAAGCCCAATTCAGATGTCAGAAAGTAAGATGTACTACTACTACTAACCCACAAATTATGACTATAGAGGACATCAGGCTACGCTGTCATAAATCTGCAGGGCCATCAGACAGGCAGCACCATTCACTAGCCACCTATATAATTGACTAGTAGTTCTCTTGCCTACCTATGTTGAATGCACTTATTGTAAGTCGCTTTGGATAAAAGCGTCTGCTAAATGACTGTAATGTAATGTAATGTAATGTAATGTGTGTGTCCGTGTGGGTATCCTATAGGTGGATGCTGGGGTGGTGGTGGGGTGAAAGCTTCATCAGCATTGGCATAAACAGCAACAGAGCAACACAGTGTGTAGAGCGGCAGCAGCAGCAGCAGAGAATGAGCAGTGAGATTGACGACTGAAATAGACTGCGCAATTGCAGTGGCTATGCATAGCAGTGGGGTTATCAAGTAGGCACCTCCCATGACAGATGTTTCCTTGATTTTAGGCAACAATTATAGGCTAATTGTGCTGGCTTGAGACATCCCACTCAGTATACCAGCAACCATGCTACTACCACACCCCCAGAGCAAGCATGCTACCTGCAAACAATGTCAGTAAGCATGCTACAGACAACCAAACGCTAACAAGCAAACATCAACTGACATAAGAAAAGGTCAATACCCAGAACACATGCTACTGATAAACAGCCATGATAACCATGATATTAGCAACCAATCTCAGCTAACATGCTACAAACAATCAAGAGCTAACAAGCCAAGATTTCTATGTACTAAGAAATCAATGTACCAGCATACATACCTCTAAGAAAAAAGCACCAGCATGCTTCAGTCACTCGAGTAGCTACATGAGGTGCTTTGTGCATTTTCTGCCAGATCCACTGACCTCACCCATTTCTGCTTCGGGCATGCCCTTAGCTGTCTGCTTTAAGCTCTGCCCACGAAAGCCTACTTCACCTACTAGTCAAATCAAATCAAATCAAATCAAATTTATTTGTATAGCCCTTAATCACCGTTACAGTCTCTAAGGGCTTCACAGTGCCCAACATGTGAAACAATAAATGGTTGGTACACCACATCCCCCAACCTTAGACCCTCACAGAGGACAAGGAAAAACTCCAAAA
>CABFOQ010053705.1:17106-33922 GCA_900660455.1 Gephyroberyx darwinii
AAATGTGCATACACACAAACAGCAATGAGCATATTGTACATGTACACAAATGAGTGTGAACACTCATTCAAACACAACTACAGAAGCTGAAATCTTGTTCACCTGAAAACAAGTGACCTTCTGCCAGTGAGGTGAGATATTTTCACTTGTATCTAACACAGTTTCATGAGAGAGAAAGGTCAACATCTTGAAATGTGACAGATTAAGGCAGATCACTCCACTAGTATCAAGAAAATGAGACAATGATGATTTGCATTGGAAACAAGTGAAATTATCAAATCAAAATCAAATCAAATTTATTTGTATAGCCCTGAATCACCGTTACAGTCTCTAAGGGCTTCACAGTGCCCAACATGTGAAAACAATAAATGGTTAGTACACGACATCCCCCAACCTTAGACCCTCACAGAGGACAAGGAAAAACTCCCAAAAAACCTTTTAGGAAAAATTAAAGTCTTAAAGTGGACTTGGCTGCAAGACCTTGGCCTTCCAACCACATTACTCCACCTCTGATACCAGCTCAGTAAACCTAAGCATTTTGCTTTCACATGCCTCATCTACTGCGTCCTCCAAAAATACACAATCCGCAGTGTCTCTGACCACAACACCATGTCTGGCCTTACCTTAATGCTCACTATTTCCTGTGGGATTATCAACTTTTCCCCAAGTATCCAATACATCTCAGCAGCAATTCTCCTCCAACCACCATGTCCTGGGAGATTCTTAACAATCCTATGGGCAGCAAACTTCTTAATATGATTGTGAACTGTGGAAACAGGAATACCAAGGTCTCTAGAGATGGCCTTATAGCGTTGTGAATGGATGTTTGGTAATAATATTTTTTCTGTCATCCTCAGACAGCTCTTTCCTCTTCACTATTTTCACTGATGACCACAGATGGCATCATTTATACATTTGGCCCTAAATGTATTGTCCTTGGGACAGGCTAATTTTGCATCCTGACAAAATACACTACATGGCCAAAAGTATGTGGACACCTGCTTGTCGAACACCTCATTCCAAATTCATAGGCATTAATATGGAGTTGGTCCCCCATTTTCTGCGATAACAGCCTCCACTCCTCTGGAAAGGCTTTGCCATTAAATGTTGGGGATTTGCGGGGATTTGCTTCCATTTAGCCACAAGAGCATTAGTGAGGTCGGGCACTGATGTTGAGCGATGACACCTGGCTCTCAGTTCGGTGTGACAATTCATCCCAAAGGTGTTGGATGAGGTTGAGGTCAGGGCTCTGTGCAGGCCAGTCAAGTTTATCCACACCAATCTCGTCAAACCATTTTTGTAAGGAGCTCACTTTGTGCACTGGGAAAGGGAAAGGGCCAAACTGTTGCCACAAAGTTGGAAGCACAGATTTGTCTAGAATGTCATTGTTTGCTGTAGCGTTAAGATTTCCCTTCACTGGAACTAAGGGGCCCGAACCATGAGAAACAGCCCCAGACCATTAGTCCTCCTCCACCAAACTTTACAGTTAGCACTATGCATTCGGGCAGGTAGTGTTCTCCTGGCATCTGCTAAACCCAGATTCATCCGTCTGTTGTTACGCACTTCAGCACTCAGCTTCACAATAGCAGCACTTACAGTTGACTGGGGCAGCTCTAGCAGCGCAGAAATTTGACGAACTGACTTGTTGGAAACGTGGCATCCTATGTTAATTGAGGAATTTTCTAATAGGCTGCTCTGACAACTTGTGTTATTTACTAAATTGGTCTTGAACAGCATGCTAATAGTAATAGTAAGAAGGCATACTTTATCATTTCTTAAAGAATCTTAATTTGTGAGAGGTTCAAGAACTGCTCATACATTTTTCTCAATCCCCTTGCCACCTTGAATGTCAACACAAAAACCTTTAAAAGACAGGAACATGATTAATATTTGTAAGGCCTGAAGTAAAGCCTGTATCCAAAAGGGGAAAAAGGGGATGGTGGCCATCCAGGAAACTACAAACTACCATTTACTTAACAAACTACTAAACTACTTTGTGTCCAAACTTTGAACTTCTTAGTCTAAGAAAAAAACTCAAAACTTGTGGATTCAAAGTGAGATAAATTCATCTGAAAGCATTTCAAACGTGGTAATTAAAAAGGAAAAACCCACTCTGCCCCCTACTGTGATAGGATAAACTCACCTTTGACCTGCCGTACAGAGCTCAGGTTCTTCTCAAAGCCGTCATCAAACTTGGGATTGGTGACAGGCTCAAAGTCGCTAGTGTAAACACGACCAGAGGATGTAGTGTAGCAGCATTTGCACATGCATGTATGGTAGCGCAGTCGACCCTCGTCCAGATAAGGGTGAGCCAGGGCATCCTTTGCTGAAATCCGCTTTGACTGGAGACCAGAGATACAAGTCATACACATGCATTAACCAAGGTTATTAACTAAAATTGAGACTAAAACTGGGTCTGAGAAAAGAAAAAGCTAATGACTGGATGGATGTCAATTGAACTACCCACTGTTATGTCACAATCTAACTACGTCACTTACAAGCTAAGGTCACAGTAGCATGTATGGCCTAAAGATATTGCTGTTGTTATTTATATTTACTTGCATCTTGGTGTTTCTGTGCAAGCATTATATACAAAATGTGTTACGTCAGCCAGCAGACTAACAGATAAGTGCAGCATTGGCCCTTGCAGTGGTCAGGGTGTGAAACTTACCAAGGCCCCCACCTAGCATTACAGGGTTTTTAACATTTTTTTTTTTAGAATTTGTTGAGCACCAGCGCCACCAGAACAGAAAAATTATAATATGGTGCTGTAAAACGTGATTTAGAACAATTTTCAATTAGATTCGGCATGTCATGGCATTGGTTGCTATATGGTACCCCGACCAGCAGGGTGGTGGTCACAAAGCGCTGTTATACCCACTCTCACTATGCAGAAGAAGTGAAATGAAAGCAAGAAGCAGTGTTCAGTGAGACATGCAAAACTACAGTTTCAAAATGAGATGAGAGCAAGACAAAATGTTGCCCAACTTTGGGCCAAAGTTAAATAGCAGCCTCATATATGCCTCGGCAAATAATGTTCTTACTTCATGAGGAAACAATAAGTTATCAGCTATCTGGTAGGCAAACCCCCTTGTGTCAAGCCATGTCTTTGCTAAATACCTGCACAAAGCCTGTGTGTGTGAGTGAATGAGTGCAGCCTGTGGGTAGACTGCCAGTCTTGTATCTGGATTGTGTCTAGATATGGTGCAGCTTGATTACATGTACACCTGGCATTAAAATCTGTCTCCAATATATACATCGACATTGGATTTCTCTTTCCCTCACCACAAATTGGCATGCAAATCTGTTTTCTTTATTATATTAGAACCCATTTTTAACCAGCTGCTTTTTTCAAAATTCCCTCCAAGGTTTTACATTGTGTTTGGCCTCAAGATGTTAAGTAAATACATGAATGACGGTAGATCTTGAGGCCATTTGGGCTGTGTCTACAGCAAAGACATGCCACTAGCACATGTAAAAGGTACAATTTAATTAACTTGGCAATGCACAAGCCATTCAAATGAGTCACAACTGATAACTGCATGATAACTGGCTAGCAGGTTATGTTTCTTTAGTACTGATATTAACCTAGATTAATGCTTTTTTTCATAAGCTTGCAAACTAGCATTAACCAAATGTCTTTTCAGCGACTAAAGTAGAGAAGGCCCATTGTGCAGATAAAGTCTGATCTGTTAGACAGATGTTTGGTCTTCAGGGCTTCATCAGTGTCAGTGTGCATGAAATAAACACTAAGTAATATGCCATTTAAGTAGTCCCCCACTGGTAGGGTAGGACCGCCTGATTGGTCAGTTTCAAAAGAAAAAGGAAAACAGGTTTCAGATAGTGTTAACTCAAGGATCTGATAATCAAAGAATTGTTTACATGGAAATCAAAAGAAAAAATAATGTGTATATTCTGTGTAAGTATATACAAATATAAACCATATGCACAAATGCAAGAATTCTCTGTGTATTGAATATACAATATGTGAGACCAGTGTGTTTAGTGTAAAGACCCAATATTTTTCTCTTCCAACTATGTGTGTATCAAGTTTACAACCCATTGGACCTATCTTCAAAAGAGGATGTATGATGGAAAATGCCTTGCAATTGCCTTCAATGGCTTTCCTCCCGATGGCGCTTGAGTTCACCAATTGAAGTTTTGCCCTCATAACCTAGGCCACATGGACAGGTGAGAAGGAGGATGTGTTGTTTCATAGGAAATACCAGTCAATGGATGGGAAAAACTGGTGATTTGGTCAGAGTACTGCATTGTGCACGCTTAAAGGGTAATTCCGGTATTTTTAAACCTGGGCCATATTTGTACATATTTTGGGGTCCAAATGACTAATAGGTAGAAAAAGTTTTTCAATTGGTCCAGTCTGCCTCAGCCGGCAGTCGTGAAACAGACTGCAATGGCTGCAACATAATCCGTTAGGGCCACTGTGCCTGATCAAAGTATGTCCACTAAAAGTGCTTGTTTTTGCCACTGACAGGCTCAGATTGTTATTCGAAGTGTCTCACAACATTACGGAAAGGATCCCTACAGACAAAGAAATGTTTCATTTGGCATTGACATGTTTTGATTTGTCTTGATTTCATTCTCAACTATTTCATGTAATTTGTTTCAGTCAAGAGTTATTTTGTTCAAATTTTAAGCTTTACTTTAAAGGGCCCTTATTATAGGTATTTAAAATTTCCTTTATTTATATACATAGATGAGCAAAGATGTTTAAACATTGTTAAATTTTGATTTTGTTTAAATCGTTAAATTAAAAGTTATTGCATTTTCCAAAATCCATCCTTTTTACAGGCAGTTACAGACCAACTCCAGTAAACGCATCACACTGTCCTATGCAGAAGGTTGGACATTACATAACTCAAACAACTCTGCTCCAAGAGGAAGCGATGACGTCGTACACATGGGTCATATCAGCCAGCGCTACTTGCTACTGTGGAAGTAAACAAAACAACTTGCAAAACAGAGGATGGATGAGAACAGCGATTTTGAGCAGGACTTGCAGATCGTACTCACAAAATACTACCCCGAATTGACACTGAAACATTTTCAAACACAGGCTTTGCGTTGTCTTTACCATCTGGAGCAAGATCTAATATTGTCATTGCCAATTCCTCAAATATGTATGAATGTAGGCACCACCTTAGCGATCTGTTCGCTGAATATAATTCAGATGGATCAGGTAAGAGACACTATAAGCTTGCCTATCTCAATAATACAGTTGTGTTGTAGGTTCTCTGGTAATCACTGAGATGACATTATCAGTGTCAGGCAGTCAATAAAAGTTGAAGCATCTCATTTCTTTTCAAATGTTCGGCAAATGCTGATGTTCGTTTGCCTGACATTTTTCCATTAACAGTCTTGTTTTTTTCCCCTAACAAATGTTGTAAATAATCTTTGACTAAGTGCTCTTCCATCTTTTAGAGCCTACTTTCAAAATACGCATAGAACAAAAGTTTAAACAGCTAAAACATTTGGCTTCTATTACCTGAAAACATGTCGTGTCCACCAAACGACACAGGAGACAATGAACGAAAGCATGAAAATATGGCTTCTTATACCTCATAAATGTTCATACCAGCGTCATATATAGTGATATACTATGTGATATCCTTAAAGGATAATTCCGGTATTTTTAAACCTGGGCCCTATTTTTACATATTTTGGGGTCTAAATGACTAATAGGTACAAAAGGTTTTGGAATTTGTCCAGTAGATCGCCTCAGCAGGCAGCCGCGATACGGGCTGCAATGGCTGCAAAATGTGACTGTTCTGCCAAAGGCAAGGATTTGGCAATAGCCTTTACTGATCATTTTGAGGACAGAAGCATTGATATCAAGAAGATATTTGCCATCACCACTGACAGTGCCCCTGCGGTGGCAGGGACACACAAGGGATTTGTAAAGTGCCGATCAGCTAGCCCCAATTTTCCCTGACATTTTTAACAGATCACTGGAGCGCTGCATTGTTCCTCCATGCTTCAAAAGCTCCACCATCATCATGGTCCCCAAGAAGGATTGCAGGTCTAAATGACTACAGACCTGTTGCTCTGACCTCTGTGGTTATGAGGGCCTTTGAGAGACTAGTGCCAGCCCATCTCAAAACCATCACAGAAACCCTGCTGGGCCCCCTGCAGTTTGCCTACAGGGCCAACAGATCCACAGATGATGCACTCAACATGGGCATGTACTTCATCCTCCAGTATCTGGACTTCCTGAATTCTTTTTGTGGACTTTAACTCTGTGTTTAGCACCATTGTGCCAAAGCCAAGCTCTCCCAGCTGACCAAAAGCCCACTTCAGACATTCTCACCCTCAGCACTAGAGCACCATAGGACTACTCTATTCTCTCTACACAACGACTGCACCTCCAAGGACCTCTCTGTTAAGCTCCTGAAATTCATTGACAATATGACGCTGATTGGATTCATACGAGATGGCGACGAGTCAGGTTACAGACAGGAGGCTGATCAACTGGTGTCCTGGTGCGGCCATAACAGACTTCAGGGGAAGCCCTGCCCCGCCACGCCCCCCTCCATGGCTGAACAGTCACCACTGGGGGTTCATTCAAGTTCCTGAGTACCATAATTTCCCAGGATCTCAGCAGGGAGAATAACAGACATTAAAAAAAAGCCCAGCAGAAGATGCACTTCCTGCAGCAGCTGAAGAAATTCAACCTGCCACAGGAAATGAGCCATCACAGGGCCAAACTTCAGTGCATCATCCACTCAGAGGAGAAGATCATTGGGTGCAACCTGCCCTCACACTTCATGACTCCAAGTGCCAAGAAGCGTGTGGGTAAGATTGTCGCTGATCTCTCTCACCCCGGCCACCACATCTTTGAGGTTCTTCCCTCAGGGAAGACACTACAGACAATCTGAATCAAAATCAGTTTTTTTCCCCTAGGCTGTAACCCTCATCAATAACCAAACAAAAACTGCACAAATCCATAACTGAACAGGAAATGCATTAAATGCCATCAACAAGGACACTTGTACTGCTGGCAGCCATCTGTCATATAGCCTACTACATTGTCTAGTTATTTTATTTCCTAAGTGCAATACTCTCTCATGTTGTCAGAGCAATACCCCAGTGCAATTGATCTGTCATTCTCCTATGGAGACCATATCATATTGTATGTTCTTAGTTTTTTCAGTTCAGTATAACTGTTCTACTGTACATAATAAAGTACAATATGAGTATAGTATAGCTTAGTATAGCATAGCATAGTTGATCTAGTATATACAGTATTTTTTCAGCATTTGGATGCACCTATATGTGGACAGGTCTTCTCACATTTTAAGAAATCTTCAGTTGGTTGAGAGTGGACCATTAAGAGGTAGGTAACTCTTGGCCCTTCTCCAATTGGACTTGCAACCTGCCTTGCAAGTCCCCAGAGATCAAACATGCAAATCAACAAATGAAATAAAATAAACCTTAATTCTTTATCATATTTGTTGTATCTGGTAGAGGCTATGCTGACATACACCACGTGAACACGGAAAGGGCTAGTTCACTATGGTAAACATTGGACTTGGACATGAAGTTTTCGATTTACGAGATGTTCAAAGTGGTTGTTGTTTTACAGAAAAATTATTCAATTTGTTTAATTAAATTGAATTAGTTTGTTCATAAGATGGGACCAAACAATATAATTAAAAACTTGATTGAATATCTGTGTTGTTTTTATTTAGAAAATAAATTCCAAATGATGTACATTTTATTAAAAAAGCACATTTTACACCAAATTCATAAAAAAGAATTTTGATATTAACTAAGAACTATTGTCAGGAAAAGGACACTATACCTTTCTGAAAAGGTAAATACTATCATAGCAATGCAATCCAAATGCAATGAAACATTTGTCCATGGGAAATGGACACATCTCAATGTTGATTTACTAATGGTTTTCTTATAGTCATATGATATTGCATGCTTGAGCTGGTCCAAAATGTTTTATGAGTGTCTTATGAAATAGAATATTAAAGAAATGGGAAATCTTGACCATATTTTGGATATTGAAAGGCCCCAAAAGCACCATATGGCGATATTGACCCCATGAATCACAATATATATTGTCAATGTGTGTAAGCACATTGTTAATTTCCGCTCCATTTTGCTCTCTCATGAGCTGATGCAGCTACACAGCTACTGATGTTTGATTGATTTCAGTATAAGAGTATCCTACTGCACAGACACCACAGTGAGTGCTGAGAGAGTGATGGAAATAATACAGATTGCCACTCAGATGCCACTGCTATAGAGAGATTTGGCAACTGCCTCTTCCATTTGCAGGTCAGCCTAACTGCACAAACACTGACACAACTACTACACTTTTAGGAAATAATCTAGTGGTTCCTCAGGAATTCAAAAGCAATCTATTCTATTTTTATATTATTATTAGATTGTCATGAGTGTGCAACAATAACTCTGGAGCAAGACTGTTGTGAAAAAATGTGTGCTGGCATCACTTTCATCTTTTCTTTCATCTTTCAGTCTTTTATTAGGGGGGAACAAATTCAAAAGCAGATGTTTCTGTGCAAGCCTATGGCAAGTGCTAAAGATAACTCATCCATCTGCACAATGCAAGATTTCCATCCATGAATGCCCGAATGAGTGTTATGTGAACAGTCTGTCATAATGGTAATAGCACAGTAGATTATCCCATTGAAACTCGGGAGGCAAACCTAATATTGACTTCCCTACATATCTACATATTGGTCCTATGATAATAGGTGTTCACTTGATTTAGCTGGCATCATAGAACTGAATCATTTTCCTGTGATTTATTCTGAATATAAATCTTGTTTCAGATGGATTCAACCTGTCACGTTTGATTTCTTTGGATCTGCCCTCTAGTCCCAGTTGTTCTAGTAATAAAGTAATCTCATAGCCAATGCAGATCATAAAGAAAGGGAATATTTGTTATATGTAGCCAACACAACTCTTGATGTTACAGTATATAGTGACATTTGAAAACAACCATCTAAAAATATTAAAAATCAAAATTCATTATCAAAATATCCTGAGGTATGGAAGCTCATGAAGGACTTAATTAAAATGATAATGTAAACTTGAAAATGAAATTGCAATTCCACAATAACATTATCATTTTCCACATATGTATGTGTTATTTGAGTCAAAATGAAAATGAAAATGCAATAATCCAATTTTCATTTTCATTTTCACATACTCCTATGGGCGTTCTATGACAATATTAAAATGAAAATGGAAAGGCTGTTTGACATTTCATTTTCAAAGACTTAACCTGCTCTACAGTGGAAAATATCCAAATGCAATACGCGAAACAGCGCCCCCAGTCTATTGCATTTACATTTTCATATCACCACGCTCTTTTGGGGACAAAATGAAATTTCGCATCGCATTTGAATATTGTCCACAGTACAGCATAGTAGAGCAGGTTAAGTCTTTGAAAATGAAATGTCAAATGCTGTTTTCATTTTCTTTTTCCAATTGTTAGAAAATTTTCATTTTCATTTTGTCCCCAAAAGAGCGTGGTGACTGGGGGCGCTGTTTCACGTATTGCATTTGGATATTGTCCATTGTAGAGCAGGTCTTTGAAAATGAAATGTCAAACGGCCTTTCCATTTTCATTTTAATATTGTCATAGAACGCCCATAGGAGTATGTGAAAATGAAAATGCAAATTGGATTATTGCATTTTCATTTTCATTTTGACTCAAATAACACATATATATGTGGAAAATGATAATGCTATCATGCAATTGCATTTTCATTTTCAAGTTTACATTATCATTTTAATTAAGTCCTTCATGGGCTTCCATACTGAGGTAGATATTGCTTTAAATTTTAACTAGAAAAGACAACAGCTCAAAAAGGTTTGCGATCATTGCCATTGATTGACTCGATCTTACTTGTAAATTGACTTTGCCTGCTTCACCAGTGTACAAGACTTGGAAGACACTTTGCATTCTGCATTAGAGATGCTCTGCACTATTGGCTGCCTCCCCAGTAACCCTGGCCAGGATCCACTCATCTGTTGGAGGAACATCCATGGACGTCAAGACTTTGTCAAATCCTGCAGCAGCTCAAGATCTAGATTAATGGTCAGAAACATTTTAGTTTGTTTATATTGCTAAGATCATAGAAGGCTAATAGTCTGTGGGCCTGTTGGCTGTGTGACGCGTCAACCACATCACGCCGCATCTATTTCCAGAGACTTCAGCATTTTAGGATGGATCTTGTCGACCCAAGACACATTGCCACTGTGGAGTTTTAAGACTACCTCAGCGACTGCAAAACAGATGGGCTGAGGCCCTCTAGAATATTATAGCAATGCCTCCTGAACAGAGGGTCTTTCGGGTTTAGGAGTTCTTCAAAGTCTTCCTTCCACAGTCTCACAATGATCCTTGTCGAGGTCTGCATTTCCCTGTTCCTGCTGAGAACAGCACGATGTGCTGTCTTCTCCTCAAGTGGCCGAATGAACCAGAACTCAAACCCAAGCCAGAACCCAAAACATACCCAAAGATCATCCCCCATAGCCTGGTTTGCAACCATAACAGACACCAACCGCCTTTTGAACACAGCTCCTAGCAGCCACTTCCATGACAGAGGTTTAAAACAGGGTTCATTCCAACTCCATGAACCCAACCTCCTCCAGGATACAGGAGAATCTCGTTCAGAGGTGAGGGTTGAAACCATCCTGAACATTCATGTCTTCCACCAGGCATTCCTAGCAGACTTACTGCACATTTGGGTTACCAGGTCTCACCAGTGTGGCAAAGGGAAGGGTTTCTGTGCTTAGAATATTATATTTGTAATAAAGAATACTCATCATCAACAATTATTTTAGCTATCAGATGTTAAGCATTCCATAAATAAAACAAATTCCTGTCCACTAGTTTTATTGGTAAACACAGATGTCTACAGCTGTGGCACACAAATAGAGGATAAGAAAATAAGAACTGAAAGGGACAGGCATAAACAAAATCAGCTTAAAAGATTTAGATATTGGTAATCAATAAGAAAAAAAATATTATAATTCTTGTAATGTCAGTTTTAGTCAGTAAATAAAACTGCTATGCAATTTGGCTTTGACACTTCTCAGATTTCTTTGGATCAATTCTAAGAATTCTATTACAAGCTGTTTCTGTTAATCTGATTCAGAGGCAAAAGGAAATGTTGTCAATACTCATATTTATACTGCTGCTCCTCTATGACCTGGTTGGCATTCCCATGCAGAAAAAAACCCTGTAGATCACAGATACAAGAAAGTCAAGATTGTAGTTTGCAGCCCAACTGCACCAACACTGTGGTCTTCCTCTGAGCTGTACCCTGCATATTCCTACCCGCATTGGCACACTACATCGCATTAGTAGGTGGCAAGCTGTTTTTTCTTTGTACACGGGCATGTATTTTTGGAATATCAAGATATATATCAAGACACAGCAAGTTGACATAACTTGCCATGTTTTCATCTGAGGACACAGGAGCATACACAGTGGTAGCATACTGAATGCTGCCTGAACAATATGTGTTGCCTTCTGTAGATAACGTCCCTTTGCACTGTATGTGAGATCCTGTTGTCAGATTCCTGTTCATTTATTATGCTTGGTGTTTACAGTCATGGTGATAACTGTATAACCACCTATTACAATAAATGGTTGAAACTTTACAAGAGTGTTCCCTTACTGACATTTACTAATGCACAGGGTGTGATGGATCTATCACTTGTGTTATTAAATAGACCATCCCACCTTTCTGGGATTCTGTAATATGATTCTGCAATTTTTCGTGTTTAACATTGCATCACTGAAAATGGCTTGTGTCACAGAAACATGGCAAAGTTACTGAATTATGCAGAACATCATCCAAAATGCTCTACAGTTTCCTACTGTTGCCCCTAGATGTCAGTAAAGGACAGATGAGCTTTTATCCTGTTTTCACCCAGTCTTGCTTCCGGCCCAAGTTCCCCATTGAATGCTCCGCACAACCATAGAGCCACCAGTGTTTTGTGCCCAGTTTTCCTCTTGATTGGCTAAAATACCCATGGTAAAAGTGTTTCTTTTTGGAGTCCTATTAAAAGACATTTGACTGAGGGTTAAACAGGTGAAGTATGATGTAATTTTACATACATCAATGTTAACTATGACAAAATAGTTCCGATTTATTTTTGCACAGTTGATATATTAACATGAATTACATTTTTATGACAGCGTATATTCTATTTTATATTTTTTTATATTTTATATATATGTTTATATATTTTTTTAATTTTATTTTGCACAGTTGTCACCTGTGTTTTTATTGCAACAAAAATGTTGCAATAAAAAAATGTTAAACATGAGTTGAACTTGAAACTGTTCTGTTCTCTCAGTATTTCATGAGTACTTGTATATTAACTTGGTTAATATACAAGAAAAAGAAGTTAGAAAAAAAGAAGTTAGAAAAAGAAGTTTTTTCTAACTGCAGATTTCTGACAGATTGTGGATTGTGATTTTTTTTTGTGGAAAGATGGGGATATAAGCTAAAAAAAACTTGGCTTGAATGTTTATGATTAAAAGATCCTTACATGGCTTCCCATTGTATAGTTAACTGTACAAAATTAACAGACAAAATAAATTGTGTTGGTTCACAATACCAGATATTTTCTTAAGGTGGTGCTGACCATCTCTGGTGGGACTGTAAATTGCCAAAGCACATCAGCTCAAATTTCCTGATCTTTAGCCTTTCTCAGGTGCCCTAACTTCTGCCTACTCGGTTAAAGTCATGGCTCTAAATTTAGTTTCTGTGTTTACTCTCAACTACTGCTGCAAGGCACTTCAACACTTGGTTATTCATCAGGTGTATTGATTGTCCACAAGCTTGTTGACCATCCACACATGGGCAGAGTTTCCCTGGTTGTTCAGCTCTATAGGAAATCAATGGACTTCCAGTGACTTGTTGATCGTGTTGCTCGCAGTATGAACGCACAGTTAGGGTGATGGCAGTACAGTGCTTTATTGCTTCAGTTATGTTATCCTACATACCTCCATATTACACAGTTCTTTCCAACAAAGATTCTTCTTTACAGTTTCCCATTTTCTCCACTGTCCCTGCCTAGCTTGAGAAACAGCTTTGATACAGCTTGCTTCTTCTCCTTCTGGTGATGTATTTGCTCTGCTATCTATTCTCTCTTTTGTGAGGGTGTTGCTTTGTTCCTTAAAGGTTTGCTTCTGCCAGAACTAAAGCCCCCACAAGCTGTTGCACTTTCCCTCCCTTATGTCTTGTAAAGTATTGTACCTAACCAATGTGTGTGTGTGTGTGTTTTTTTAAAGGTTATGTTTTCAGCATTTTACTTTATTTGACAGCTTATAGTAGAGAGAAGCAGGAGAGATGGGAAAAAGAGAGGGCGGGTGACATGCGACAGAAAGTTCCAGGCCCGGATTCAAACCTAGGATGTTGTGGGTACATTGTATGCAGTGTGTTTTCAATGGTGGAAAATTGCTATAAAGTAGATTTCCCCTTAGTAAACCTAAGTAGATTTTCCCCTTAGTAAACCTAAGAGGAAAATCTACTTTATAGCAAGACGTTTTCTATGGTTAGGGTCATTAAACACAATCTTAAGAAAACTTTGGTCCAAGTTTTGATCAAAATGTGACAGTTTTAGTCTGAAAGCTCTTTGCTGCTATGATGCAAGTAGAAGCTAATAATCAATCATGACACGGACCATCAGAATATACCATGTTGGTCTACACATCCTCAGTACTATACAATAAAGACTGACTGAATGTGTTTCACACAATAAGAAAAGCCTCTTTAACTAGTTTAATGTAAAGTAAATGAATGACAACATCACTCACCGGATCAAATACCAGCATCCTGCAAAGGAGATGGACAGCTTCATGGGTGGCTTGGCTAGACAGCGTATACAGAACAGGAAGGGATGGCTGCAGATAAAGGAAAAAACAATCAACTATATAACTATTGAAAAGAGACAGAGAGAGACTTAGAGTAGGGGCACACCTTCCCACTTTCCAGACTTCAAATAGGTCAGTAGAAAGTCAACAGTTGATAAGAGTAATAATAATAATAATAATAATAATAATAATAAACTTTATTTGTAGAGCACTGTTCAAAACAAGGTTACAAAGTGCTTCACTGAACACGTCAAAACAATTAAAAAGGTAAAGACAAAAACAGAACCAATGTGATAGATCAAAATGGACTTGCAACATATGCAAACAGTAAAATAGAACAAGAAAAAATTAGTCAAAACAGTAATTAAAAATAAAAATAAATGAATTGAATCCATAACTAAAGCAATTGGGTAAAAGCAAGTCTAAAGAGGTATGTCTTTAGTAGTGATTTAAAAGAGCAGACTGAGGAAGCTAGCCTGATCTCCTCAGGCAATTTATTCCACAGTACAGGTGCCATAACAGAGAAGGCACGTTCCCCTTTTGTTTTTAGGCTAGACTGTGGAACAGCCAAGAGTCCCCTACCTGAGGATATCAGGCTGCAGGTAGGTTCATAGGGGACTAAAAGATCACAATAGCTTAGTGCTAGACCATTTTTAGCCTTGTATGTGATCAATGCGATTTTAAAATCAATTGTAAAACTAATAGATGGCCAGCGCAATGAGGCTAGTAAAATAATTTTTTGTTGTCATTTAGTTGAAGAAAAGGCTGAGGCATCCAGCAATCTATAAGGGTAAGGCAGTCCTTGAGGCATGCATGCAGTTGTGTATCGTCTGTGAAATAATGTGATCAAGAAGAAGAATATAAATTGAAAATAAAAAAGGGCCTAAAATTGATTCTTGGGACACACCACACTTATAAGGAGCTGTGGTAGAAGATGAGTTTCCCAAAAGAAGAAGCTTACTTTCCCAACTTTTTGTAGGCTGTGCATAAGACAATATGAGTATCAGCTTTGTAAGTCGCTTTGGATAAAAGTGCCTGCTAAATGACTGTAATGTAATGTAATGTAAAGAAAATGACAAATGAGAAAACAGAATGAGTTCATGAAAGAAAATGACAAATGAGAAAACTACTTAGAGATCACTACTACTATGTGAAAAATGGGCTCTGATCCCTTACTGGAATGTCCTTCTGGTGCTTGGGAGGCAACCTGCTTCCCGAGCACAGTTTGACATTGTTTCCTTAGAAGCCTTCTCTAAATTAGCTCGAAATCTACCACATGTTTAGTCAACCCTCTCCCTGCTAATTTTATTAAAGAACTCCTTCCATTATTAGGACCCCCAATGCTTAATATTAACACCTCACTTTCTACTGGTATTGTGCCTTCTGCCTTTAAAACAGCTATAATTAAACCCCTACTGAAAAAGCCTGATCTCGATCCCAATGTCCTTACAGGCCTCAACTGAAGGTGTTCAATAACTTCTGAAAAATACAGATATACATGAGTGAATGTGAATATGAAAATATGAAAAATATGAACAAATGAACAACATAAAAAATATAAAGTAAATAAAAATAAAAGTAAATAAACATTTTCACCAAAGTTAGGTTGCTATTTTACAAGGCATTATCAGCTGACTTGTCAAGACTAATTAAGTGTAACCCTGGTTTCTTGGTACTTGTTTGTTATGTATTCTTCAGACTATTCCCTGTGGGACTACATAGCACCATGTAGTGATCAACCTATTATCAGTGTGCCAATTTGTTGCCGATTTTCACTCTTTTCCCACATATCTGATATTGATTATAGTATTTTCAATGTATTTATGTATTCCATATTCTATGGTATAAAATATGGAAATAATATTTTTTTAAACAATGTCCTTAAGGTCATTTGTCAGGTGAAAATGAAACCCACTAAGCTATGATTTTCCAAGCTAAGCAGATCTAAAATTGGCATGTTCTGCTGGCAAGTCACCATATAACCCTTGCTGTAGATAAATCATGATTATATTGCATTGATTTAGTGTGAGATCAACCAAACGAATGACAGATTTTTAATAGAACCTATATTGATGTCATTGCATTTTCAATGCTGTATCAATTTTAGATCAGTTGGCAAAAAAATGTTGAATCAATGTCAGATTTCAATGTTCATTCAATATAATATACACTACTGCTCAAAAGTTTGGAGTCACTTAAAAATGTCCTTATTTTTTAAAGAAGCAATAAAATTGGCCTTCCTTAGGCTAGTTGAGTATCTGGAGCATCAGCAATTGTGGGTTTGATTCTCAAAATGGCCAGAAAAGAAGAACTTTCTTCTGAAACTTCTCAGTCTATTCTTGTTCTGAGAAATGAAGGCTATTCCAATGCAAGAAATTGCCAAGAAACTGGAGCTCTCATACAACGGTGTGTACTACTCCCTTCACAGAACAGCACAAACTGGCTCTAACCAGAATAGAAAGAGAAGGGAGGCCCCGGTGCACAACTGAGCAAGAGGACAAGTACATCAGAGTCTCTAGTTTGAGAAACAGAGTAGGTCCTCAACTGGCAGCTCCATTAAATGGTACCCGCAAAACACCAGTCCCAACATCAACAGTGAAGAGGCGACTCCAGGATCCTGGCCTTCTAGGGAGAGTAGCAAAGAAAAAGCCATGTCTGAGACTGGCCAATAAAAGGAAAAGATTAAGATGGGCAAAGAACTATTTAGGGAAGAAGCAGTCAGCTGGTATTCTGTCTATAATGGAGTGGCCAGCGCAGTCACCAGATCTCAACCCTATTGAACTGTTGTGGGAGCAGCTTGACCATATGGTACGTAAGAAGTGCCCATCAAGCCAATCCAATTTGTGGGAGGTGCTTCAGGAAGCATGGGGTGAAATTCCTTCAGATTACCTCAACAAATTGACAGCTAGAATGCCAAAGGTC
>CABFOQ010053706.1:12618-22906 GCA_900660455.1 Gephyroberyx darwinii
CTCCCACAGGAAGAAGCTGAGGTGATGTTACAGTATGTTGGGTGTTATTGCTAGGTGGACTGGAAGGCCCGAGGTCTCACACACACGCACACGCACGCACACACACACACACACACACACACACACACACACACACAGGGAGCCTGGGGCTAGGTGGACCGGCCTGTGTGCATCAAGATCTAGCACAGTTAAGCTTCACGAGTCCTGATGGACATTTAGTTCTCCTTTATTGGAATCTGGTTGATGTGGCTTTTATCCTATAATATACTTGCAGTCATTCATGCATTCATCATTGTCTTTTACAGTCGTATTTGCACAGCCTACTGACTGACTAGTACGATAACAGATGTCTTGTTCAACTGATAAGTGGCACTACACGCCCTGGTGTACGTGCTTAACAGAGCAGCTCCAGGCTATTTGCCAACACAGAGAGAGAGTGCGTCTGCGTGAGAGAGCGGGACAGCAGGTGAGACTTGTGCACTCCCACGTGCACGTGCATTGCGTGCATGTGTGCGTGCTTCTCAGTGCATTGTGTGCTGAAATGTCAGAGTGAATTGATTTTCGTTAACCGGTTTCAGCAGATTACCTATCAGTCTAATCACTACACTCTACTCATTAGCTGAGGAGGACCTCCACTCGTCTCACTAACTCAATAACCTCAGCAAGCCTGTCACCGTTCCTTGCGCTCTCTACCTCTCTCTCCCTCCCTCTCTCTCTTACTCTGTATCATGGTCTCCCACACCAATAGTTCAATGGACTGCATGCATTATGACAACGTCTGCCATCTGATTTAATCAGCTAGTCCGTCCATATTGTCCACACTCCAGTAAAAGAACCAGCCACGGGGTGAACATCATCTATTTTTAAAATGAATGCTCAACAAAATGGAGTGGAAATCAATCCCAAATAATAAAAGCTTAAATGTTAAAAATTGAATAATAGCCTCATAATTCTTCATATTGATGAGCAGCTGCAGAACTAGAAGCTTTCCTAGCTAGTTTGTTAGCTATCAAACCATTACAATGGCATGCAATATAAACTGCGGTCTTGAGAACTGCATGTAAAAAAAAAAACACACACACAGATATCTCTATACATATGTTGATTTGGTTTATAGCCAGCAATATGACATGCAGCACCTTGCACAGCAGTTCACGTTATTGCATTTTTTTAAATTCCAGCACCCTTTTCCTGCCACAAACAAGAATTCTGTCATATTTAAAAGAAAGAAAGTGGAGACAACCAAAGAAGACCACAACAAGCAATAGTACCCCACCCACACCAGTTCTTTAAACAGATGCTGTTTTTTTATGCTTCCTCTGCACACTTTCCTCCCCCAGCCAGCTCTCTGAGCCCAGAGTAGTAGGTGTGACCCACGAGCACTGGCCATGTGAAAGTCTTTCCTAATACTCAAATTGACCGTCGGTGTGAAAGGGTCGACCTGGGCATGTAAGCAAATCAGGGTTGTTGAACACAGAATGTAAGGACTTCTGCACATAATTCATGGTTCCCTTAGTGATGTTGAATCGTCCAGAAGAAAAACAGCCCAGAACATGACACTCCACCATCATGCTTGACTGTAAGATCTAGCCAAGATCTATCGCTCAGCCACACCTTTAATTGTGAAGTTGCAAATCTTATGGGAACTTGAACAAATGACAGAATACCTTTGAAAAGGTAGGTAGGTTGTATAAATGTTGGCTATAGAGGTGATAAATGCCGCCTTGGAGAGTTTATAAGCCAATATTTGATGAGCCTATCTGACATTACACAGAGTTTGTCTCACACACTGCCTAATATGGACCTGCTCTCGGTTGTTCCCTTGATGGTTTTCATCAGTGAGTCAACGTCAGTCACTGCGGACGTTCATTTTGAGCTAATTTAATAAAATAAGACTAGATGCAATGAAGGGGGATCTGCCACACCCCTGCTTCCAACGTCTATGCTTCTGTAATGGTTGGAATACTAGCGGACCCAAGAGCAGACTGGAGGCAGGAGTCAGGATTGAGGTTCTTTACTTGAGAGTAGAGACGACAAGCACAGTACAGATAACGGGGACTGAGAATACTAAGACTAGACACGAGCGTACTAGAAACAGTGCAGCAGCAGAACATACAACGACAAACTAACAACTAACACAAACTCAGAGTGGGGCTTATAAACACATGCAGGGGTGATTAGATGATGGCAAACAGCTGAGGGGGATCGGCAGCATGGAGAGCTCCAAGGACACACCCACAACTCTGCAAGAGAGAGAGAGGGAGACACAAACAACCACACTAGGAAACAGTGGCAGAGACTGGCCCACCATGACGCCCTTCCGCACACACTCTGAACACTGATCAGGCTCATACTGATATGCACTAGCCCTACACTGCCCTGACTTTGCACACTTACATAACTAGACTGATAGAAGGCTTAAACCAAGTTCACACTCATTCATTTCAGATCTCACCATTACTCTCAACAACAATAAGCTAATAATACAGCTGATCTGGAAACTTTAGAAACAGAACTGTAGCAACAATCATACACTGAATAGATGACCAACCCTACTGGTTTGAAACAACCCGCTCAGCAGTTCAGATGCCAGATTGTATCAGGAAAGAGTAAGGTTACCTGTGTCAATGAATTATACCAGGACCTGAAG
This sequence comes from Gephyroberyx darwinii, assembly GCA_900660455.1. Taxonomy (NCBI): domain Eukaryota; kingdom Metazoa; phylum Chordata; class Actinopteri; order Trachichthyiformes; family Trachichthyidae; genus Gephyroberyx; species Gephyroberyx darwinii. Next base: position 15,269 of record CABFOQ010053706.1, read on the forward strand.
ATGGTGTATGACTACTTGCTTCTGTAACCATAGCTATGACATAATATAATGCATAATCTTATATCTTAGTCATGATATGGATTTCCATTCCAGAGCCACTGCCTGCTCTTCCCGAATGCTTCCGAAGCTGCATTCCTAAGCCGCCATAACTCTTGATCATGAATCCCAAACTACCCGAGTAAAATAGTTGTGGATGTGCCTACAAATCCAGTGTTGCATCACAACAATACATATTAGGAACAATACAATTAGGTTGGTGCTGACTATCTCTAACTACTATATTTAATATTTCTTAATCGATTAACATTTACATTCTGGACAGGCAACAATTTGGTCTCGTAAATGGAAGGACATTGGATAAGAAAACAATAATATGCGGGGTCCTGCAGGGCTCCATTCTTGGGCCTTTGTTGTTTTTGGTCTATGATGATACCAATTTGATGTCTGATCATGTAAAAAGTTCTCTCCAGTTATAGCTGAAGCAAACACATGTCTAGAAAAACATCTCCAAATGGTTCCAACTAAGAAAATTACCTGAATATAAAAAATATATATTTAATCTCCTCAATGGATCTTGGTAGTAAATTATTGATTCTAATTAGAAATGTCGAGCAACTGGATTGAATTTATTTTTATATTTCATCCAGTAAATAGTCTATCTGTCTTCCATATTAATATACTATGTCAAAGGATAGGAAGATAATAATATGCGGGGTCCTGCAGGGCTCCATTCTTGGGCCTTTGTTGTTTTTGGTCTACATCAATGACCTAGCTGCCCATTTTTCCTGATTCCAACACATCAACTTTAAGAATTGAGTGTTCACTGATCGGTGTATGTCAAAGCTCTATTTCTATTTATAAATACATACATCAACCTGAATCCCTTTACCTGCCTTTCCAGACTACTCACTTTATATACTCACTGATTGTGTAGGTGCACAATTTATTTAGCTGTGGGCAAGAAGAAAAGCCATAGGTGAATTCAGACACAGAGATAACAGTCAGAAGAGCATTTACAGCAGGAACTCTCTGAATCCGTGTCTGAAGAGCAGTCGTCTTTACTCAGCAGTAGTCGGTGTAAAAGATGATCTGCAGCGTGGTTTTGAGCTCCAGGCCTGTAGACAATGTCATGGTGGAAGCAGGAAAGTGTGCTACTCTCATACCAGCTCTCCCCATGCCTTTTCTAGCTAAGAGTGTGGTTAAAGCTTAGTGATTAGTTTTTGTGAAAAGGGCTGTTGTAGGGCTGAGCCTGGGCACACACTGGAGGCAATATAGCAGAGGGGAGGATGAGGACCAAACTGAACTCCATGTTGGACAACACCTCCCACATCCTGTATTATGAGCTGCTACAGTTACGGAGCATCTTCACCCTCCGCCTCAGCACCTCAAAGTGCAACAGGTCGTATTTTCCGATCTGTACATATTTCTGTAGTGCATAACTGTATGCATTTGTTCTGCACAAATGCTACCTCAATCCATATGTTCCAGTATGTTCTGACTGATATTGAAAACAATGCACATGCATCTTGGCTATTGTCACATTTCTGTACATGGGGAGTTTTTTGGACAGCTCTTAATACATATATCCAAATCTGTAAGTTTTGTAGGTTTGCACATCTGGTAATTTCACAATGATTTTCTTCATGATCTCTTTTATTCCTCTCTTTTGTTTTATATATTATTTTTTTATATTTATATATTGATATTTGATAACTTATTTCATATTGTTGTGTATTCTCAAATAGTACATATTTTTCCTAAAAAAAAATGTGTTCATCTCAGTTAGCTCTATTGCTACTACTGCTGCTATTTTGCACACCTTTCCGGCTGAAAGCATACTTTGTCACAATTAATGTGACAGCTTCCTAACCATAATCATTTTAGAAGCTACGGTGTCTACAGTGTCCTACGCTCCTTAAATGCAGCCTTGCGTTCTCACGAGATTGAGCTGGTCAGAACTTCTCCTGACAATGAATCACGTTCTTTGTGTAGGGAGACACATGCTGTGAAAATGGCAAAATGGAAACAGCATCAATATGGTGTATACAACCAAAAGGCATCTTAACTCGAAGTGTGGGAGAAATGTATTATTTATTGGTGGCTTGTTATTGACGTTTCATATAGTGAGTAACACTTTTTTTCAAGCGGCTGACTGAGCGTGACTGGTGGGCGGCAGTCACGATCGGTTCATTTATATTGTTGTGTTAATGAATAAAGAGTCGCTACAGAGACCCTCTGGACTATGCTATGGCACCCCTCACCCAGCAAGTCCCAATAAGTAAAGACCTACTGCTGAGAAAGGACATAACAACCACTCTCAATAGCAAGCAGGCAGCTGTTGCCTGTCCAGCTCCTTGTAGCTGTCTCTTTCTCTCTGCAGCTGGGAAAGAGTAATCACCCCGAGAGGTACTGGGTATGTGGGTATGTGTTCTTCCCTATATGTCAATCTGGTCTCATGGTATCAAATAAATTGATGAGCGTTGCACATATCTGTGCTCTTATACTGTGCGCAGCCGCCCACAGGTGGTTTGTCTTAAAGAACTATCCACTGACGCCATGGGTCAATCCCAGTACATATGGAAGATTTATCAAGACACTCTTGATACGGTAGAGATACATGAATTATCAATACACAAGAAAACTGTCTACACTACCCTATACCTACACTTATCCCTAATTCCCAACATTATTCAATATGTTATGAACTTGCTATTGATTTCATCAACAACAATAAGCTAATGGGACTGTTGATTCTGCTGGCTTGAAGATGGGTTGCTCAGAAGGTCAGAAACCAAATTATATCGGTAAACAATTATGCCATGAGCTGAGAACAGTGTATCACAGCTCCGCCTACCGTGTCTAAACTATCTATTATGTAACTAAGGCTAACAAGCCAAGCCAAAAAAAATCAATACACCAGCAACCATGCTACTCCCACACACCCAGAGCAACCATGCTACCTGCAAACAACGTCAGCTAGCATGCTACAGACAACCTCAAGCTAACAAGCCAACAGATCAATATTCTAAAGAATCAATATACCAGAAACCTGCTACCAAAGACTCTGTCAAATAGAATGCTACACACACAGGCTGACAAGCCGGCATGAGAACAGGTCAATACTTAGCAAACATCCTGCTGATAAACAGCCACAACAACCGTTATTAGCAAACAATGTCAACATTTGGAGCTGCTAAATAAGCAATGTACCAGTACACATACTTCTAAGAAAAAAGCACTAGCATGCGTCAGTCAAGCAAGTTATAACCTATCATGTTAGTTGTACAAAACACCACATACCCTGATTTCACTTTTCACCATTGATCTTGCCACTAGAGGGAGCCTAATGGGCTGATCACAACAGAGTTGACGCTTTGAACACACCCCCTCCGCCTCCCCTTGCCCAGGTTAAAGAAAGAAACATGCCTGCAAGCTTACAGTAGCCAGCTAGGACCAGAAGGCATAAAGGCAGGTTTTCTGCAAGGTAGCATTTTAAGCAAGACATGGTACACCATTAGCTATTTCTTTGTTGGCATTATTAGCTTACATCATTTTATGGTGTAATAGTATTCATTTTGCTAAGTAACGTACCGAGTAGCGTGTTTTTTTTGTGTTTGTCATTTACAATATAGACTGGGTAAGACCACAAGCCCACAAGCTCAAGCACACCTGAACCAATTAAGGGATCCTGAAAACATGAAGCCTCTAATTGGTTCAGGTGTGCCTGAGTAGAGGTGGAGCTAAAACCTGCAGGACAAGGGGTACTTGAGGACTGGATTGGGAACCACTATGAAGGACTATCAATGTCACATGAAACATTATATATAAATTTCAGTATAGTATAATAGTATAGTCTTGAGGTCCATTGCTCGTGGTCTTGGGTTGCTGCACACAGGATCCTATCAAAGAGATTCACCGATAATTTTTACTGTGTAAGGCTTCCGAGAGCTAGCATAATATGGTACTTCCAACCTTACTCCAACACAGCCGGGATATTTTACTGGGAGCAGTGACTGAGACTAAGGCCCAATCCCAATGTCCACACTCACAGACTCACGGACTTTGAGGCGCGTTCCCGCTAAGTGCGCGAGGGTTTAGGGCTGTCCTACTGTCAAATCGTCAAATGCATGAGGGCTCTCTCTCTCTCTCTCTCTCTCTCTCTCTCTCTCTCTCTCTCTCTCTCTCGCAGACTTTATGAGCCCTTTATGCACACTTTCTGTAAGTCCACATTTCTGCAGACTTTGCCTGAGGGAATTACCCACAGTTCATAGTGTTGTGATGTTGAATATGGGGTTACCAGGGAAAGCCCGGAAGCGTTAAAAAGAAGGTAAACAAATGGAAGGACAAATGTTTATTCATCAACCATTTCTTTTAATTTTTGCTAAAGTAAATTGATTATTTGACAATTACCTCTCGTCCACTCTGTAAGGCAAGAGCCTGGAAGACGTTCAGATCAGACAGTCGGTCCCTTAAGTGCCTTGTTGTGAAGAAAGTGAAAAACGTGAAATAAAAAGTCCCAAACCCACAATCGTACGTAACATGTTTTGGTGTCGTCAAGGTAACGCGAAATGTTGCAAAGTGCTGTCCCATTCCTATTTAGACCATTTCGAGCCCTTGCAGCCTCTCCCACTCAAGCATTTACCAGGTGACGTCACTTAAGTCCGTGAGGGTTCAGGGTTTAGGCTTTAGGGGGGACATTGGGATTGGGCCTAGGTTTATTCACTCCAAACCCCTCTGGTCTAGGCCAAAGTGTTGTAATCTAACTGTAATGGATGCCCCTTCCCTGTGGCTTTTTCAGTGTTTGAAGGGCTGATTAGGCTTTACATGAACTCCTGTAAAAATAAAAAATAAAACAGTTGATCACTTCACAAAATTTTTGCCTAGCAAGTGCCTTTACAGTGCGGTCAGGAAGGAACCATATTTGCCCCAAACTGGAGTTATAGCACAAATGAACATTATCAACAAACCAGCCATGCTATTGCCCAATTCAAATCACAACTGAAACAACTTCCTGGTTACAGATAACATATTGGTGGTTTCATCGAAGTAGCTTTGATGAAACAGTCTACATAGGACCAAGTGTCATTGTCTTGATATCAGTGGACAGAGTAATATGAGATATGAGACTATTACTTATTAAAATGGACATGCATTGTATTGCATTGCAATGTGAGGATGGATGCACATATAATCAACGTGTCTCTGTGGCTACACACACACACACACACACACACACACATTTTTGTCTGCAATAATGGCAAAGTAAGTGCAGCTACTTAGCCCTGTCAGAGGTCCTTGTACCACCCACTACATGTGTTTTCTTCTCCCTGGCCTCTCCCTCAACCCAAATGGATATAATCTGTCTGTCGTGGTGCTATTTCCATAACTGCACCTGACATTAAAATCTTCTTGTGCAAAAGCTAGGAGAGCAATATCAACAATTTCTCAACGTATTGTACCAATAGCGCCCACCTCCCCCTGTTTGTACCAATTGCTCCAATTCATCTGTCAGACAATAGCAATCTAAGGCCCACACTTTTTTCCTATACCCTCCTTTGATATTTCCCCATGATCTTCCCAAGAGCTTACACTGAATCATACTAAGAGTAGATCACCAACACAGCTCCACACAAGGATTATCAATGTCATGGTCAATTAAAATATTTTATATTTTAGTATTTTCAAAGATATCCATAAATGTAAATAATCATCATCTGGAAGTCTTATCTACGTCTTAAACATAACAGAACATTCTGTCTATCCTGGTGTATCCAGGATCTCTCTGGATCTCTCAATAATTTTGATTCTGACATTGTTGATTCTTTGGTAACACTTTAATTGTTGGTTACAACACATTATTATGACATCATGTGCATCAGTAAATGTCATAATATACTATAATGCATCATGAATTTGGCACAAGCAGGTTATTAGACTCTTTTAAGTAATATATTTACCACTGGGGCCAATATATATATATATATTTGTTTATAACACAACATCTCGTAAGACGCATTAGAATTACATAACAGTGACATCAGAAAATGTCACAATATACTATAGTACATTATGAATCTGGTATATGCAGCTTATTAGGCTGTTTTAAGTCATGTATTTACCACAGGAACCTATATATATATTTTGATTATAAGACGTCAAATGTATTGTGAGCTGTGGTATTCTTATTAGGGAGTAACATTAATCTTTTTGATTGAGTATCCCCTTTTTCCATTAATAAACCAATTAACAGAATATTCCTGTCTACCTGTGGTGTCCTGCCAGCAAATAGCAAAAAGCTATGAAAAGGTGTTGTTGCCAGCTATACCCCCATCCCTCTTTCGACTGGGGTTACTTCTAATAGAGAGGAAATAAATGATGATTTGAGTTTATGTACATAGCCAAAACCAAAAGGGAAAAGCGTAAGATGTTTCCAAGCCACAGTAACCTGAATATGGGTATGAGATTAACCAGGTTATTTTACCCATTTATGGGATTAATATGTGTCAACATGCAGGTTACTTGACTAACCGGATTAACACTGGGATTGTCTCTGCATGTAAATAAGTAATTCATGAACTCGTGTAAGTCATATTATCTAAAGTAAAGTGACATAAAATTATCTATTGTAAGAGGGTCTTGACGTTTTCATAAACTCATAATATTGCTTAAAGTCAGATCAACTACATCATAACTGAGGCATGGCAAATTGCACCATGCATCTACTTTTATTATGAGCTGTAAAATAATTCATGTGTCACATCATGTACTGTAACAGAAAAGCTTTTGGATCAGATTTCAATAGCTCCATCGTTTGTTGTGTTCATCTGAGGAATTACATTAGCTCAGTTGACAGACATAAAAGAAAAGCTTTTCAGTGCTACCAAATACATGCATATATTATTGATGGTCGGGCTTCAAACACCAATTTGATATAGAGGCGTTGCAGTCCTTGTCACAAATCTCCAAGCAACCATGGCTGATGCTGTCATTGAGGTCCATTGGAAAATTGGCTGCGCACAAATCATGTCTAAATATAAAATAACCAGGCTAGTCTTAGGCAGCTCTTATTCTTATTCTTTATTTGTGAATCATCCATGCATCATCCATGCATCCACAGCTTTTCTTACCTATCAGACCAAGTACTTGTTGAGAGATATACATTATATTATACATACCATATTGAAATATTTTTGTTGAGAGATGCATAACAATGAACATAGCAAGAGAAGAATAAAAAAGAAGCTGTTCTTGTGGCGTGAGGTTTTGATCTTGATGGACCGCAGCCTCCTGCCAGAGGGGAGTGACTCAAAGAGTTTGTGTCCAGGGTGGGAGGGGTCGCTACAATCTTACCTGCACACCTCAGGGTCTAGGAGGTGTACAGGTCCTGGAGAGATGGCAGATTGCAGCCAAGCACCTTTTCAGCAGAGCAAATGACATGCTGCAGTCTGCCCTTATCCTTGGCAGTGGCAGCAGCGTACCAGATGGTGATGGAGGAGGTGAGGATGGACTCAATGATGGCGGTGTAGAAGTGCACCATCACTGACTTTGTCAGGTTGAACTTCTTCAGCTGCCGCAGGAAGTACATCCTCTGCTGTGCTTTTTTGGTGATGGAACTGATGTTCAGCTCCCACTTGAGGT
>CABFOQ010053707.1:0-14368 GCA_900660455.1 Gephyroberyx darwinii
CACACACACACACACACACACACACACACACATACACACGCACACACACACACACACAAAATTTATTTTTTAATTTTCACATTTTATTTGAAACTGGGCATGATGTTGTGAAGTTAGTATATCTCTGTCTGTCTCTCTCTCGGTACCTGCCTGTCTTTCTGCACATCCGTCTGTCTTTCTGTTTGTCTTAGTATCTCAGGACCTGTCTATCTTCATATCCACCTGTCTTTCTGCCCGTCTATCTCTCTACACCCGTCTGTCTATCTGTCCTAGTGTCTGACTGGCTGAAGGCGGTGGGCGGCGTACCTGCCGACACCTCGATGGTGTCGATGTCGGTGCAGTTACTGAGGTCTGGAGCCAACCAATGGGATGAGTAGTTTTGAAGATTGATCACACTGAGAGAGAGAGAGAGAGAGAGAGAGAGAGAGAGAGAGAGAGAGAGAGGAGATTTAGCCAGATTTCCCCTCTGATACCTCACTTAGTTTCAGACATGTTAAATGAACTGAGACATACGGAGGTGAAGTGCATCCTTCCAACTCCCAACACACAGAGACCACAGGCTTATCCCACTGAATGCTTGGATAAGAAAATATAAAAATATACTACAATTTATATATTATTTAAGCTGCAGGGGATGCAGACCGCAATGCTGCAACACAGAAAGGTTTTCTATCTTCTAGCTTAAGGTTTCTTAGGTCAGGGTTGTGGTTTCTACATAACGGACTGAAGAAGGCAGAACGCTCTGATAGGTTAAAGGCGTTCGTAGGTTATGTCATAGGTTCGTAAGACGTTTCTGCTGGTTTGGAACATTTCATATACTCTTCAAGGGTAAAAGCAAAGAGAACCTTTCTAAAATGGTTCTCTATAGCTCCAAAAAAGTCTTGGGTCATGATTGGGAACCACTGCACTACTCCTGCTGTCCCGACAGGAAGGTCAAGGTAAAGCATCCAAACCACAATCCTCAGCTCCGAAGGCTGGTGCCTCACCCTTCAGGCCACAGGGGCCACCGGCAGCATTGCTTGAATGCTATTAAACCGACAGGCAGGAGTTTAGTTTTCCAGCTACAAGCAGAACCAGAACAGCGGTAGACCGTGGGGACACTCAGGATATCACGGTTTATATTCATGCAGCGTCTTCCAGTTTCTAAACCTCTGGGTGTTTATCGAAACCCCTCGCCCCACTTCATCACTGACAGTATTGTGTTGCACACACCACAACGTATTGTACCAGGGAAATTGGCCATCTGTTACCGCGAGGTGAGAGCAAACCAGCCTATTGTCTTGCTATCGATGATTAATACAGAAATTATCTCACTATCTCTCGTTCCTTCTGACGACACAGAGAGGGAATTTAGCAAATTAGATTTCAAGGGCGTCCTGTCCTGGAAACACCGTGGAGCTGTCTGGATCTAAAGTCTGGTTATTGTCTAGCCGGAGAGGGCAGAAGAGGAAATAATGTGTGTGAAGGTTAGAACTAAGTTTTGGTTAGGGTAGGGCGCCCAGGTAGTGTAGTGGTCAAAGCAACGGGGGAAAAGAAACGGCTGGCGACTCCACAGGGGGTGGAACAGTGACCAGGACTGCTTAGGCAGGGGAATTGGAAATGCCAAATTGGGAGAAAAAGGGGGTAAAGTTAAAAAAAAAAGTTTTGGTTAGGGTTGAGGTTCAATTTAGGATTAGAGTTCCAATTAGGATTACGGTCCGGTTAGAGTTAGGGTTCAGGTTGGTTCAGGGTCAGGGTCCGGTTAGGGTTAGGGTTCAAGTTGTCACACCTCGTTAATCCCTGTCCATTGTGTTTCCTTTTTTTCTCCACTAGATGGCCTTCTACTCTGTGTTCCCCTTGGTTTGTCCACACCTGCTCCCTATTACCTTGATGCCCCTGATTGTGCCACCTGCTACTTATACCTCCCTGTTCCCTTTGTTCCGTTGCCAGATTGTCTTTGTTCCTCTCTATGAGTGCATTGGTTTCCAGCATGATTTCTCCGTGCTTTGTCTCCCTGGTTTTGACCTTGCGGATTTGGATTCTGCCTGCCCCCTGCCTGGATTTACGCCATTGGTTTTGACCTTGCCTGTCTCCCCGGATTTGGATTCTGCCTGCCCCCTGTCTGGACTTACACTGTTGGTATTTTTGGATGATTATCCTGAGTTTGATTTTCTGGGGTGTATGTTTGTGTTTTTGAGACTTGCCTGTGTTTTTCTGCCTGGCTGCCCCAGTAAAGACTTTGCCTTGCTTTTCATCTATACCTTGTGTCCTGAGTCTTTCTCCACGCCTGAGTCTCTGTACTGCCCAGAACCATTACATTTAACTTAGTTATTTTTCATCCAGCTAACAATGCCAGATAGACATTTTACAAGAGTATCAACAGTACTGGCGGCGCTAGCGTCATCTGGTGCTACAGATATGTAGAATTTTTTACTTTGCATGCTCCCCTGTCACAATAAGTTTTGCACTTCATGACTGTGGTCTTTACTGTGTTCCACAATATACAGTATTTAAGACCTTTTAGTATCCTTGAATGTACTGATCTTTATCTCTAAACAATTTGATTTTGGGAGATTTTTTGCTTGCCTTTTCCTTGATGTTCATAACTGTCTGTGCCAGTGAACTGACATACACTAATAAACAACAAAAATAACCTACTGGGAAAACCTACTAGAACAATTCAAGTTTAATTCAGATCTAGACATGATTGCTTAATTTGTCTCAAATAAAGCCAAATTAGCTTTGTGCATGCTTTGGGTGGCAGTTAGTTGAACTTGAGCACTCCCGTTATAGTAATAACTATTTGTATACCGCTTTTCAGACACGAAGTTCACAAAGTGCTTTACAACAATACAATAAAATAATACAGAAACAATAAAACATGAAAAGATTAAAAGAAAAATAATACATTAAAAAAGGAGTAAAGGAGTAAAGCATCAAAAAGGGCACAGAAGGAGCCAATTGACGACTTAAAAAGGCAGTGTGTGTGTTTTATGCTCTTTTAAAAGGTATTAATTGAATCAATTGCGATCAGGTGTTCTGGAAGGGAGTTCCAGATGTCCATAGTGGCTGAAGGATGATGATTCTCCACTAATCAGGTGTGTTTTGGGAATATACAGTAGATTGCTGTTTGCTGACCTGAGGGATCTATTTGGAGCATATCTGACAATTGTGTCACTAATATAGGCAGGGGCAAGGTTATGAAGGCACTTAAACACCAGAATGAGAATCTTGAAGTCAATTCTAAAAGCTATCGCCAGCCAGTGAAGTGTTTTATGTACTGGGGTGATGTGCTCCCTCATTCTTGTACTAGTGAGAACCCTGGCGGCAGCATTTTGGACTCATAGGAATGCTATGGAGTTCTTTGGTAGACTACACAGGAGAGAGTTACAGTAGTCAAGTCTTGATGACACAAAGGTGTGGACAAGTTTCTCACAGTCAGCTGGGGAGAGCATCCCACACACTTTGGAGATGTTATGCAGGTGATAGTATGCTGTTTTACAGATATTGCTGATGTGGTGATGAAGACTGAGATCACTATCAAAGAAGAGTCAGAGATTCTTGACATGTTTTTTTAGGATTTAGAAACAGAAAGTTAAAGTGTAAGCTTTTGACTATTAACGTAACGGGAGTCATAGGGACAACAGCATCAAGCCTCAAATTGATGGCCAAATCAAATTAAATCAACAGCTACACTGTTTGTGAACATGAAACATGAATACCTTGTGTGAAAAAGGAAAATGAAAATGAAAATATTTTTGCCCAAACACACAACAGGGAAACATACAGTTTCCCTATGGTTCAATTTTGGTGGAAGATACTGTTGAATAAAACACAGTAATTCTGTGTATATCATTTGGATCCAATGGCAACAGGGAAAAAAGGATACAGTGTTTCTGTGGGGGTTAGGGCTACTTTGATTTAGCCAGTGGCAAGATAGACCTTGGAGGAATAGAGTGAGGGGGCTGATGTGTCCTGTCAAGACAGCAGGTGATGGCCATTAAAAACACTGACCCTTTTGCCTGTCAAGTTTCTTTACACTTTCTCCCTGGATGTAGTGATGGTGTTGTTGGTGGTGCGGTGAGCCTTGCAGAGCACCAGACATAGGAATAGACAGCTAAGACAGGTTTTCCAGCATCCACGGGTTTCACGTCATTACCCGTTTGAGCCTGTTCCCTAATTGTTACCGACATCACCTGTCCCAATGACATGCATCTACTGGCTGTTTTTTGTGATTGGTCGCTTACTTTGATTTACACTGCAAAGTGGCATGCGCCTCACCCTTTCCACCAATATCTAAGCCCAGTTTGTACAGAGGTACTATATCAAGATCCAGAGTATTGGTAAATGCATTAACAACTTTGCCAGGTTTTTAATTAATTAAAAAATGGGGCCTCTCCATTTATGCAAATTACCCCACAGTAGAGAGAGTACCAGGACCAGAACTACCCTTATTATGACATGTTCCAGTTGTATGCCTAGTAATGGTTCACCACTGTTCACAGTTGGTGCTGTCACTTAAATGAACCCATAAACACCTGCTACACATCTGCAGGGTCACTTGAGCAGGTAAATTAAAGTTCCATTTCGAGGTTTTGATGGAACACTCTTGTCATTAACCTTCAATTGTAATGTTGTCATTCTTGTAATAGAATCACCCCATAGCACTGAGTGGAAGTAGGCAGAATATGATCACCTATTGGCGTAAGACACATTGTAACAAGCGAGCATGACCGCTCACATGGAACACAATGCCTCTGTGTGTGCAGATGAAAAAAGAGGTAGATGACATCATTCTTCCACCTCATGGCTAAACAGGCAGTTGATTTGGTTCATTTCTTTGAACCCTGCCTACAGGTTACGGTTATGGCTACAGCTACAGTGCATTTGTCCTGACTGCATTACTCAAGGCAGGGATTGTGAAAACATTTCAACTAGGAGGTATTCCATATTGTAATATTCCTGTAACCAATCACATTACAGTTGATCTGACAGGATATGACAGACTACGTACTTATGCATCAGAAGTGAAAGGTTTGGAATGTCCAGGTTGAGAAAGGATGCAATGTTTTCAACACCTGGACACTCATAGCTGATGAAGCTAAGTTATTGAAAACGTATTATGATAAATACGAGGAATATGTGATTTCCAAAGCAAATCCAATCTTTGCTAGGTAAAAGTTTCATGAGAAGATGCAACATGTGGGCGAGTCCTTTGAACATTTCGTGACGGAGCTAAAGTTACTGGTTAAAGACTGCAACTATGCTAATAGTGATGAAATGGTCCGGGATAGAATTGTTTTTGCAACAAACTCACCAAGAGTACGTGAAAAACTATTTACCCACGGATCAGACTTGACTTGAAATCGCTAGATCGCATGAGCTATCACAGGAACAGATCAAGACGATGATTGGAAGCCGCGCCAGTAGCTATTCAGCTGTACATGCTATAAATAAGAAGCTCAACAGGAATGAAACAGCAAGCCACAGACAAGGGCGATAAATCAAGGGACAAACTAGCGAATGCAGCAATAAGATGTGGATATTGTGCACAGGAACACAATGACAAAGAGGTCTGCCCAGCAAAAGGGAAACAGTGTAATAAATGTAAGAAATTCAATCACTTTGCTAAAGCTTGCAAGACAAGATCACAACAACAAAGACACAGACGTAGAGTACCTGGCATATCAAAAAATTATCATGTGACCGAGGAAGCATTTGCTGAACTTGAGTTGGGACCACAAAGACACAAACTTAAGTTTAAGCTGGACACAGGTGCCGATGTAAACACAATACCGAAAGACATGTTTAACAGGGATTTTAGAGATGTAAGCCTAAGACCAGCAGAAATAAAACTCAGTGCATATGGTGGTCAATCATATCTATGTAAAAGGGATATTTGACTTAGAATACAAGTACAAAGACACTACTGTCATGCAAGAGTTCCATGTTGTCAGTACACGGGCCCCACCTGTCCTAAGCCTGCAAGCCTGCCTAGACATGGACTTAGTCAAGCTGGTTCTATCTGTCGATGCAATACAAAATGAACCTGCTAACATTATGTAGGAGTACTCTGATGTTTTTAAGGGCATTGGACAGTTCCCAGGCGAATGCACCATCCATTTGAAGCCAGATGCAGTACCAGTGGTGTACCCTCCACAACGGATTCCACACAAACTCTGAAGCCGTTTAAAAGAGGAGCTAGATGAGATGGAAAGAGGTGGAATCATCAAGAAGGTAACAGAACCTACAGAATGGGTACACGCAGTGGTGGTAGTTGAAAAACCCAGCACTGGCAGACTAAGAATATGCCTTGATCCCAAAGACTTGAATAAGGCAATACAAAGACCACATTACCGAATGCCTACACTGGATGATATTACACCAAAGCAGGCTGGAGCACAGTATTTCAGTGTGCTTGATGCACGGTCAGGATATTGGGCAATCAAACTAACAGACAGTACTATCAAACTAACTAACAGTCTTCCATGTTGACAACCTTTAACACTGTGGTTGGCCGGTACAGGTTTCTCCGCCTTCCTTTTGGTGTCATTTCAGCACAGGGCGAGTTCCAGAGGAGGATCGATGAGACCTATGAGGGCGTCAGTGGCGTTGCAGCTATAGTTGGCGACATTCTGGTGTATGGCCGCACAAAGGAGGAACACGACGCAAACCTACGTGCCATGCTGCAGAGAACGAAGGAAAGAGGGCATCAAACCAGACCCAGAAAATGTGAAAGCTATCAGAGAAATGGAGCAACCTCAGAACAAAGCAGAGCTTGAAACAATACTGGGGATGATCAACTACCTGGCCAGATTTGCACCCAGATTTTCAGAGGTGAACGCACCACTACAACAACTACTGAAAGAAAGCAGTGAGTTTGTATGGGACGCAACACACAACACAGCATTCCAGAACATGAAAGAGCTCATTGTACAGGAACCAGGTCCAGTCCTCACGTACTTTGATCCGGAAAAGGAACTGATGCTTCAAGTCGATGCATCCAAGTGTGGCCTCAGAGCAGTGCTCCTACAGGAAGGTAGGCCAGCTGCGTACGCTCCAATGTCATTGAACAAGTCTGAAGAAAACTATGCTCAAATTGAGAAGGACCATACCTTAGCTTGCTGGAGTATCGCAACACCCCAGTCGACGGTCTGAAGTCACTGCTAATGAGTCGATGACTGAGATCAGTACTTCCTACTACAGGAAAACAACTACAGCCACAAGTAGTTTGTTAAAAGGCTGTGCATGCCGGGAGAGTGCAGTGCCAGCGCAGACAGAAGCAATACTATGAGTGCAAGACCACCGTCAACACTACAGCGTGGTGCTACAGTCAACATCCGGACGTTGAAAACCTGCCACTGTGACAGAGCCTGCAAGCACAGAGAGATCCTACAACATCCGCACTGATGAGGGTCAAACCTTTCGTCGCAATCGTCGTCATCTACTACAGACCAAAGACAACACTACACACACAAGCTGTGAAGCACAGCCAGAACAAACAATGATACAGAACCAGAGAAATCAACACCGAACACTACATCGTCACACACCTACACTACCAGGTTTGGATGCACAATTAACCCAAGGAAGATCCTTGAACTGTAAATGTAAGGGTGTAGGCGGATTGCTGCCCTATGGACATTTGTAAAAGAAAAGTGAAAAAAAATATATAATCATTCTGTTGAATGTAACATTTTGAATTGCACTGATCATACTGAATGTAAGATTTAAAGTTTATTAAGATACTACCTGCTTATGTTACTTACTTGAAGGATAATACCTCATCTGAATCATTTTGTTTATCACATGCTAAAAAAAAGGGAATAGCATTGTTATGTTTACATTGTTGCCTTAACATATTTTAGAATAATGTTTAGATAATAATGTTTAGAATAATATGCACTTATGTCGTAACATTACACATACTTACTGGGGCAGTAGAAGTCATTGATTGAATGCCAAATGTTTTTGTTCTGTTACATAGGCACTTTATTTTAAGAAAGGGGATGTAGTATTCCTGTAACCAATCACATTACAGTTGAGTTGCCAGCATATGATGGACTATGTACTTACACATCGGAAGTGAAAGGTTTGGAATGTCCAGGTTGAGGCTAATAAAGAATGAGTCGGTTGATTAAACACATCCAAGAGATTTATTGATATAACAATATCATTGAATATTACACATATGTCATCTGTTTTACCACCCAAGAGGTAGTGTTTGGAAAATCCTGTTGATGGTACAGTACCTACCACTGTGGCTGACTTGCCCAGCAAATGCCAGATAATAAGGGTCTCCCTGTCCCGTTCTACTGGCCCAACTAAGACCACGTGCTTCCCTGGTGCTCAGATCTTGGACTTGCAGCAGAGACTCCCCACCATCTTGGTCAGACATGCCAATCTTTAACCTCTCATTCTCCATATCATATTAGGTTTCACCAGTCTGATGCATTGAAATTTGATTTCATCCACCTTATCTCCTCTGGACTGGATCCCTGTCTCTGGCCCCCTCCCCATCAGAGGGGCATGGAGAGATTATCTTGACTGTATTAACTTCACACCTGGCTCCAAAGTCACTGTGCTGCTATAGGTCTGCCATTCATAAATAACTTTGATCTGTTTTGGGCTAGACCTTCCCTCCCGAAGCGTGATGGCTTCCATCCTAATACGTTGGGGGCTCAAATGCTTACAGACAAGATCAGCGACTGATGCACCTGTAAGGTAGGAAATGACTCCCGTCCTGTCATGTTTTCCATCTACCAAACATATGGACAACAGCATTTCCTACCACATTACCATTCCGGTCACTGGTAGGCCTTGTTTTTCCAACTGGCCTTCTCTTACTGTCAATAGGACAAGGGGTGCCAACAAGAACAATTCAGGTCCGATTTATCCTGGAGGATGTGGAAATTATAGATGCATGTCTAATCATAAAGAAATTGTTCTCTTTGTTGCCTCTTCTACCCTCCCCTATTTCTAAGCCTTGTGTTTTGGTACAATCTCGCATCCTTAACTCTCAAAGGCTTTCGCACAAACTACAAATTATTACACTTCTGAGCAGCCTCACAGCATTACTGATGACCTGGTTAGATCTTTCAGTAGCAACTCCCTAGCCATCCTCCATAGCCACTCCCTAGCCATCCTGCCTTAATCTAAATGAGCACACTCAGGTCCATAAAAAGAGAGTGCAGAAAAGCATAGCAGAAACGGAAGGCTGATAGACTATAGATCTCTTTCGATATACTTATAAATCTGATGTCAAATTATCAGAAAGCTGTTAAGGATATTAGATCCACCGATTTCTCCAATATTATTGCTAAAAACTGTCACAGCTTCAGCAAATTAGAAAACACAACAGCAAATCAGAAACCACAACAGCAAGTCAGATAAACACACAAAACACAAAACACAAAAACATTCCTCCTCGCTGATTGGATGAAAACATTGTGTTGCTTATTTAGTTGTTTAGGTTAGTCAGCCACTACCACCTTGACTAACACATTTCCTGTGGGAAACATTGACACTGACAAAGGGAAACACAGGGACAAAAATAATGGTCTAACAATAATTGGTTTAACATTTGATACTTGTTCATAATATGTTTTTCTTGACTGGGAGGACTTTAAAATATAAAACTGTGATTCCTTGTGCATATAAAATCTCAATTGAAACCATCATGCCTACACTGTGTGTGTGTGTGTCTGCGCGGACGCGCATCCGTCCATCTGTCAGTTGGTCATCTGCCCCCCAGCATGATGACAAATGCATTGGCATAAAATTGGCATAAAATCATTATCTAAACCTCAAACTGTAACTAGAAATGCATTTCCCAGGGAAAAAGTGTGGGATTGCTATGATCTGGTATGATCTGGTTTCAAAGCAGACACTATTACAACATTGCTAGTATGTACATGTGTTAAGCTTAAGGGATATAAATGGAGCACAAGACACAAATCAAATCAAATCACATTTATTTGTATAGGACACAATACAGGTTACAATCTCAGAGGGCTTCACAATGCCCATATTATGAAAATAATAAACACCCCCTAACCTTGACCCTCACAGAGGACAAGGAAAAACTCCCACAAAACCCATTAGGAAAAAAATTGGAAGAAACCTCAGGAGGGGATACTCAGTGAGGGATCCCCCTACCAGGACGGTCAGGCGTGCAACAGATGTCGAGTTTGGGCAAACAGAGTATACAAAATACACATAATAGTTCATAATAACTTGGCAAAACAGCAGCTCAGTCAGCATCATCCTCGGAGTGGGAGACCATGCGGATGCCAACATTGCCCAGCTACAACCTGTAAACACATAGGAAACACACTCATACACACACACACACAGACTCATTCATGTACACTCACATAGACAGACATGACCTGCGTCAGTGGACAGGAGCAGATAGACTGGGACATGTAAAAAAAAAAAAAAAAACCTCAGTCAAAACAAGTATGAAGATTTTAAAGTTATATTAACTACAAATGTCAAACTGACTGATCAAATAGACAATAAGAACTTAACTCATTTTTGCAACCAGTCTTTATAAAATATTCTATTCTAAGAAAGCATGATACAAATACATGTTGCTTAATACTGAAAAACAACTTCAGTTAACTTAAGTGCTGTATTTGAGACCATGCATGTTGTCAACAGATTCAAATTCAACTCAAAATGTGCTTCATTGGCATGTCAGAATATGATGTTGCCAAAGCAGTATACATTCTTATAGTATGATGTGTAAGTATGTACATTTGATCACATTAAAATGTAACAAAGAGAAACGTGTAATATTATTAGATCATTTCATAATTCTATTCATTCTATTCATTCATTTATTTGAGTTTCTGCAGTACAAATGAATCAGGAGATATCTTTTGAAATGATAGAGACACACCACAGACATAAATGAGACAAATTCCTTCCATCATTACTTTGCATGGAGAAAAACCAATAATAGGGAAATAACAAGAAAAAGTTAAGTATATATGACACCTCACCTGATACTTCCCAAGGAAGTGTTGTCAGTTTGCTGTCGTCTGTCAGGCCCTTCACCAGATACCAGTCCAGCATGGTTACACCTGCCGGGACCATCCACTCCTGCTGGCATTGCTCTCAGGGTCCTTAGGGCACTCTCCACCACAGCAAGGTCACAGCAACAGGGAGAGGAAAAAAGGTTATAAAAGGTCCTAAATGTTTACTACGAATTTAGAAATGGCTGAATGTAGGGAGAGAAGAGTCTGGTTAGTTGAGATGTGCACATTACATTTCTTATGTGAAAGTGGTCTGCATCTTTATTGACTTTCATGCATGATTAATTCCAGTTTAAAACACAGTACACAGGATTGTGATAGCTGGAATACGTCTGCTGTATCCCTGATTCAATGCAGTGTTGTGGTCTGGAGATGTAAATGTGATCCAGCAAGGTTTTTCTTTCAGTGGTGGCATCTTCAATCAACTGTGTGAATCCTTTTGCTGACATTTCAGAGATTGACTTGCTTGTGCTGGACATGAGGTCTTGATTGAATTCTCCGCATACAATTATTGGATAGTGATCCATGATTTCAAGTGCATCCAGAAGACTCCATAAATTTGGTAAAAAGTCTCTGAGATTGTAACCCGGAGGTCTGTAGACAGCAGCAATCAACACATTCACTGGGGCCTCAACTCAAACTCCAAATCAGTCACATTATGTATGTACTGTTTTTGATGTCCTTGCAAGTGGCTTTTCACACAAATGGCAACTCCACCACCCTTTTCCTTTGCTCTTTGAGTACTGTTGTTGTAGGAGTTCTCTCTGTTGCCTTTAAACATGTTTTAGTCTTGTAAATGGAGGCTGTCAGGAACAATGGTGCCTGTTAGATGGGTTTCTGTTAAACACAAGATGTCTGCAAGTCTCCAGCTCATAGTGACTCTTGATATCGTCAATGTGATGTCGCAACCCCTCTGTATTATGGTGAATCACTGTCAGAGTGTTGGCCTGGTTGGACTTGTACATGCAAACGCCAACTTCATGGGATACTTGTTGTGTTCGTCCACCTCTTTAAAGATGTGCAGCACGTCATTTGGGCAATCTGCTGGAGTGGTCACAGTCTGTGAAAGCAAAGCTTTGTCTCCATCTGATAAGATCTCCTGCTTTTGTTCCACACAAATCCTGTTCAACATTTCAGCAAAAGCATGATCTCTGTCAGAGTGATCATCTGAAATTGATTATTCCAGAAATCAACCACACACTACAGAGTGGTCTGGCTTTTCCAAGAGGTGGGAGCTGATAGAAGTCACCAACTGAAAGAACCAACATACCTCCAAAGGGTTTTTCATTTTGTTTGATTTGTTGCAGTCTCCAACATAGGAAAACAGAGTTTTTGAGACTATTATTGACACTTCATCAATGATGATCATCTCAGCATTGCACAGGTTGGCTCTCACTTCATCCAGTTTGTTTCCAAGACCATGATAATGAATGGAATGAAAGCTTGGGTCTGGTTTAGACTTTGATAGCCTACATTTTACATACAACTTCAGGACTGGTCATTCCACAGTGGTGGAATGACCTCCCTACTGATGTCAGGACAGCAGAGTCGCTGCCCATCTTCCGCCGCAGGCTGAAAACCCACCTCTTCAGGAAACACTACCTGAATGCATCTTTACTCTGCTTGCCATAGACAATCCTACAGGTGGAAGAAAAGTCAGCCAAGCACATGATCTCAAATTCATTTGTGTCTGGTCTAACCTTGTATTTCTCCGGTAAACCAGTCATCTATGTTCTCTGAATCAGGGGTTCTCTTCTCAAGACATCCGAGAGGAAGGCTCATTTTCAGCCCGTTGTCTTGTGTCTGAATGAAGATAACACTGCGTGATCACATTTTCAGTTTCAGACTAGTTGTGCGAGTGACAGATTCTTGCCCACTGACCTTTTTTTTTTAGAGTGAATCTGCATGATTTGCTGCATCTCCTCTCGTTCACTTAATTCAGTTTGAGCCATGTTTTTGATGACAGATTTAAGCAATTCACTCTTCTCGTGCTCACCCTTAGTCACATAGGATGTAATGTACATAATGCAGGAGTATGCATTAAGTATGAATTGGATATCCATGTTGGCATCCCAGGCATTGAGGAGATGGGGAAAAATTGACCCAGCAGTCCTTTGGCTCACGCTTAAGAATAATCACGGTTGAGCTGTTAAGTGCTTTATGATATTGTTCATACTCTTCAAGGCTCAAATTGCAGTTTTCCAATATCTCAGATGTGGTGTTACATGAAGCTGTGGGGTCATTAATAGAGCAAAGCCTGCGGAGCTTTTTCTGGGAACACACTTGAGGGGTACAGCAGTCAGCTGACGTGCCCGTATAGCCAGCATAATTGCGCAGTCTATTTAAGCTGCCACACTCTCACTGCTGATTCTCTGCTGCTGCTCTGAAATTGACAATCTGCAATTGTCAATATAACAATAGGATTCGCTCGCCAGAGGGAAACCAAACACGCCGTTTACTTCCTACCCTACCGCCCACCCCTCGACGTCATCATCAGCAGCGCAACCCACTGGCCTCCCAACCGATATCACGCCCCGTAGGACCCTGGGAACTGCAGCCCCAGCCCTCAACTGGCATCCCTAAGCTAAGGAGTCTTATATTTCACTAAATAAGTATCAGCAGCCATTAATAGGCATGCATGTCAGTTTCTCAATAAGATTTTCTTGTCTTGGGGAGGTTGCAACGTCTTGCATAAGGTATGCAATTTGCTCATGCTGTCAATGTGCTGAATGCATGCCTGCTATGTTCGCTGCTATGTTCGCTGCTATGTCGGGCGCTATGCTCACCAATTGCTGCTATGCCCACCGTTGGCTGCTATGTTCGCTGGTTGCCGCTATTACTGCATATTTGGGGGACCGCTGTGTCCATACTATAGGGATAAAAGTAGACTGCCCAGTTAGCTATAGTGTGTTCCTTGTTGGCATTTTATCTGCCGAAGGGTCCCTTCACTCGTGCGGTGCCCGTACAGCCCTCATGAGTCGAGCGCAGCGACCGGGGGACCTCTGGTCCCTCGAGTCTGTCTGCGTTACACGTGTGTCAGCAGATGGGGCCTGCCCCACCTGAGTCAGAGCCCGAGGTAGCGCTGCCGCAGCGGCTCAGTATTCGAGATATCAGTTTTGGGTGTCCTCATGGAAATAGTGGGCGCTCCACTATACACAGTTTTATTCAGGTATAGTAAATTCCTTGTTGGCATTTTATATGCCGAAGGGTCCCTTCGCCCGTGTGGCGCCCGTCCAGCAGCATGAGTCGGGCATGGCGACCGGGGACCTCTGGTCCCACGAGTCCATCTATGTTATGCGTGCATCAGCAGACGGGGCCTGCCCCACCTGAGTCAGGCCCTAGGCAGC
>CABFOQ010053710.1:9317-22638 GCA_900660455.1 Gephyroberyx darwinii
ACGTAAGCGTCCCAGGCACGGAACGTTAAGTGCAATGTGAGCGCAGGCCAGCGGGGGAGTGGGGAGGGTGGGCAATCGTGCTCTGTTACGGTTCAAGCCAACTGAACCTACAATTGACGTTCATCAATAAATCATCGATTTTATGGGACAGTCGCCTCATTGACATGTTCTGGATCCGTGCTCCGGCGCGATCACACTGTGCCGACTCCAAGTGAACCGTGCCTGAGCACACCTCTTCAAGCGGGCACGGTACGGAGTGATCACACTAGTCAAACGAACCGGACTTTGGGGGTCAACCGTGCTCGGGCACGGTACGGATGGCCTAGTGTGAGTGTGCCCACTAGTGTGAGTAGCGTTATTCCGTAGCCTGCTAGTAGCCATTAGCTAAAGGTTACTTTAGGGTAGTCTTGTGGTGGATCTTGTCATTTGCCTCTGAATACGCTCTGGAACAAATATTTATGACTGCCAATATCTGTAGTTTCCATTGTTATTAACTAGCTGGTTACCTGCATTTGTATGCAAAATACACGTATTACTGTTGTCAGGTGAAGACCTTCTATCTCCAAAATGGAAACTTTGGAAAAGAATATCAGCCTTGTTTCTAGCTTGATGTCCATTTTTCAGTTCATCCCATCGATTTTGAAAGGTTTTCATTTTATTTGAAACATATCATGTAACCATATCATTTTTATAGGCACATTCACAGTATAACACTGGCATTCAAGTTGTATGGGTTGTATGGGTAATTGTAGTTTGGAGTTGGAATTGGAGTTTCAATACCATATCAGGAAATGGTTGTGGATGTAATCCAGCCACAACATGGCTCCTCTCAACACGCCGATCCAGCCCTTCAACGAAAAAAGAGCCTATTGTCTGTTAAAGGCATATCTCATCCAAAATGTGACCAATCTAGATGAGCACACTGTATGGCAGGCTTTTTTCTGGTTGGTCGCCCCATGGCTGTTTATCCTGCTTTACAGAGCAGGACTGGAGTTGTGACTGAAGTTGAACTAAGAGCCCCTGTCTTAGAAGTGAGCAACACTTCTGATGTCTGTGCACATGGCTTTGAATGTTTTTCTTTTCTTTTTTTTACTCTGAGAGCAGGTCTGGAAGGGTGTGTGTGTGCACGTGTGTGCGAGGGTGATTATGATGTCATGACACACACACACACACACACACACACACAGACACACACACACACACACACACACACCCACACACCATTTAGCTGACCCCCTTCCCAAACACCCACTTTCCTCATTTAAACACACTTATAAGGGGCTCACACATTCACAAGCACACTCAGACACACTCACACACACACACACACATAAATGGCCCTCAGAGGTTCAGAGTTGTGTGAGTGTGTTTAGGTGGACTGTAGCCCCTCTACAGCTGAGGTTGGGAAAGTTTACTGTATGTCAGCAACCACCACATCAAACTGCTAATCTGCCAGCTGAGAGACTAAGAGTACGTCCACACTAAGCCGTTTCATTTTGAAAACAACGTTTTCGGGTCTAGCGTTTTCGAAAAGCTCGCCGTCCACACTAGACCACCAAAAACACATAGCTCCTTCCATGGGCATGCACAGACCACTTGACCGCTCGGCTGGAGCTTGGTCACAGTTGGATCAAGCAGTGAAACGTCATCATTTTTGAAAGTCTCCGTTTTTGCCGTCCACACTACAACAGGGGTCACTGTTTTCAAATTTATCCACTTGGGAGAGAGTTTTTGAAAAGCTCTGTTTTGGGGGGTAAAAACGCTGCCCTAGTGTGGACGGAAGGCCAAAACGGAGAGATATGTATGCGTTTTCAAATTTACCCGGCTTAGTGTGGACGCAGCTTAACTCTCATCTCTCATCTCACTTATTGTAGTTGGTCATGGTGCCACATCATGCTGCATCATGGGATGTATGAGACAGTAATCTGTATCGATCTCTTCCATTTATTGACTATAATTTGATTAACTCTGTTATGGCAATCTATAGCTGTATTAACTGCATTATCTCAAATTGTCTTGAATGCGATTGTATATTTACAATAACATTGACCTCTGTATCGATCTCTCACGTATGAGCGACTCCATGCAAAAACCTCTGGACTGTATTGTAGGAAAGGGTAAAGGGGTAGAGAGGTGGGGAAGAAGAAAGAAAGAAAGAAAGAAAGAAAGAAAGAAAGAAAGAAAGATAACCACTGGGGGCTAATGTAAATCTATCAGTTATATGTCTCATATCATCATATCATAGTCCACATTTTTATATGGACAACATCAGTAGCACCCTGCATCTCCAAAAACTTTTCAAAGGCTGAGAAAAATACATGATTTTCCCATTGAGAGCCACACAGTTTTGCAAAGCATTTTCAATAGTTGGTTTTGGTCCCAAGGTTATGAAGCATCTGCAACGTGGGTGAAGAAGAAAAGCCCATTTCAAAAGATGAGATTTTTGAACGTTTGATATGAGCCTTTACTCATATTTTCCTCTTTGCCTGGCATATTTACAGGACCTGAGGTCGAAGTGTCATAAGTGTCATCCTGCGGAGACGTAACAGAAACACCAACATATCCTGCTGTTTACCTCTCTCTGTCTGTCTCTTTTTCTGTCTTTGCCTCCCTGTCTCCCACCTAAACACCCAAACACACACACCCCTCCCACCACCAGTGTTGTGGTGGCTGTGAAAGAGTTTGTGTGGTATTGAGTGTTTAGTCTAGAATAACACATCAGCCACCCAAAACCAGCCAGCAGTCAGTGCGGTTCACAGCCACGAGAGCCCAGTGACCTTGGACAGCTGAGAACTTGTGCACTGTAAAAGAAATACATACGCACAACAAGAAACAAGAACAAGAAATTTCATCTTGCATTCATCAAGTAACTTTCCATTCATGTAAAATGTCACAATGGTGCAAAACGTTCTTGAAACGTGACATTATGTTATATTATTAAATATTGCACTTTCAACATAATGTCACTTAAAGACCTATTTTCTCTTATCTAAAATTGCATGCAAGTGCTTTCAAATACTTGTACTTGTACTTATACTTGTTACATCTTATGGAAGTAATTTTTTTGAGAGAAATTGTTTCAGTCCCCAGTGATTAATAACTCTGATTGTTAACTAAAGACTATCTGCTAGCCCTTTCTCAAAAACAAAAACACCACAGTGAAAACTTTTTTAATGCCATAAAGGAGAAATGTAATGATCAATAAGATTCTAAAAGAAATCCTGAACCTTTCTGTTAAATTACCAGCTAAGACTGACATTTTTTGGAGTCAGGTAGGGTGAGAGAGAGCAGGGGTGAGTTTCCCAAACAGATTTAGTGCCCTGATCCCTCACTGTCTATTGTTAAGTGGATGGAGGGCTGAGGGTTTATAATGTTACTGAGCTTTTGGGAAAGTCACCTACTGCACTCTTTCACTTGGGAATCAAGGGAACTTATGTGTGTAAAATAAAAGCTTCTCATTCTTCTTTCACATTCCTGCCCATGTTCACTGAACTCTGTGTATACAGGTTGGTAACCACAAGCCATAATCCAAATGCTAGAACGGTTGTTCCCAAAGTGGAATCCTTCACAGCGTTCAAGAGACTCCTGAGCAAAATGAGGAATTGTTCACGATTATTCAATTCCCTAGAAGCTAGATGTTTAGTATCTATCTATCTATCTATCTATCTATCTATCTATCTATCTATCTATCTATCTATCTATCTGTCTATCTGTCTGTCTGTCTGTCTGTCTGTCTGTCTGTCTGTCTATCTCCCCTGTTCTGTCCATTTCAGTGAGATCTTCCATCTGTGTGTCTTCTACATCTGTTACTACTTCCTCTCTCTCTCTGGCCAGGAGACAATCAGTCATTATTACGTTGTGCTAATGGGTCTCTACTTAGCCATGAAAGCAAACACACATGAATGTACAGACAAACACTCAAACACATAAACATACTTTGTCACAGACATACACACAGACTCAGACATGCAGTCTGTCTCTGGCTATGTTCACACTGCACCCGAAAGTGTCCCAGTCTGGATTTTTCCCTCCCATGTGATACAAATCTGATGTTTTCTAGTCGATTCTGACTTCAAATATGGATGACTGTCCATATCTATTCTGGGATGTAGCCCATATTGTGGCACCCTTGGGGAACCCTCCTTACCAATATGAACTGACATTGATACATCTGTCTTCGTACCCACGCTTCTCCTGCTTGTTAGCAACACATTCCTGTGCCATCAAGTTTTGACTGAATCGATGTGTCTTCCCAAATACCAATCAAGTTGACTATTTTTCTTTCCATTTTTGTGTCTCATTGTCCTCCATGCTAATGCTGACTCAGCAAAGCTGCCGAGGGCAACAAAATTATGACAATTGTCTCAGACGAATGTGAAAGATTTGCTTATTGGCACGGCAACGCTAACAAATGCTGATTTCTGAGTGTGAAATGTGACTCCATACAGTTTTTTGATGTTCCCACTGATTAGAAAACATCAGATGTGAGGGAAATCTGAATTGGCACACTTTGGCTACATTCATGCTACAGGTGTAAGATGTGACACAGATCAGATTTTTGTTTAGTAGTGTGAACACAAAAAAACACATAGAATCTGTTCTCTTCAATTCTAGCACCACATTCGTAAATGGTGCAAGATCTGAGATGCAGCAATGCGACAAGATTCTGACTGGTCATCAGCTGGAGTCTCATCAGACCTCCACTGCAAATATTCCTTAAAATTGACCTGATAGACTGTCTAGTAAAACTCATGTCGGATATGAGTCACTTTCAAACATGAATGTGAACAGTTTGATCTGAGCACAAATTGAGCATTAAGGCCTGTGGAGTGAATGTAGCCTTTCAGCTGCAGCGTGAGCATAGCCTCTTTCTCTCTTCCCCCCTCTCTCTTTGTTTCTCTGTCTATTTCTCTGTCTCCCTTTTCGGTCTCTGCCCAATCCCCCACTTTCTGACACCTCTCTTTTTCTCTGCCTTACTGCTTCTCAATCCATATGGACACAGTGTCTTTGTTCTCAGTGATTAAAAGGAAAAACAAATAAACCAGTCATTAAAAGTTTCAATTGACCAGGGAAGAACCCCTAGATGAGGTCAGGTTCAGATAACACAATAATGGAATGAGATTAAGAAGCAGTTTGATTTTTGGTCGATGGTTTGATTCCCAACAGTGTGCTTCCGTGATCTTGCATCTCAGATGTCGCTCTGGCTCGACTTTGTTCAAGTCATTTGACTTTCATTTAGAGGGAGAGATGAAGGGAAGGAGGAATGGAGAGAAGAAGGGATGAACTAGCCCCCTTCTCAGTCTTTAGAAATTGCCCAGTAGGTCGACTAGTGTCTCTAAAAGTGCAAACCTTTCAGGAATTGGGGAAAGCTCACTGATTTCACTTTCAATTCCCATGTATGTTTTGCAATTTACAATGTATTCTCAATGGTCATAAAACATGTGGGAGGCAATGACAGATGTCCATTATAGTAAACAAAAGGTGTTAAAATGACAAGGTTCATGCAGGAGACTGATGAATACCATCGCTGCCTTTAAAAATGTTTATCATCTTGATCACTCTCTGTGATCACTGGTGTCAGAGATGATCATTTCTCATCCATTTGGGCCCATAAAACAATGGTCTCAGTTTTAATGCTGTTTCAGATTTGGCTGAGTAAAACATTTCAACATTTATTCGTGATATTTAAAAACATGGGTCAGATAGGGGATGGCGTGTGATGAATGTCTTGAGCTGGACTCCATCCACAATACTAATTCCTAATCTGATACTGATATTAACATGATCATCATCATTCTTTTGCTTTAAACAGTGTTGGATTATTAGAATGTGTGTCCACCAGACTTCATTTTCCGAGCATCATTTCCCTTGTTCAGTTGACTGAAGTGTATGTGGTTTTTGGGAAAAGTGCTGAGCTCAGTGACTTTTTTTGAGAGCAAAATGCGGCCAGCCCTGCTGCTGCAAGTTGAATATAATTAAATACAAAGTATTGGACTCATAAATGTCCTTTTTTCTCAACCAATCACAGCTTAAAGTTAAAAGGGGCAGATTGTGTACACACATTGTTCTTGCTTCATGGTTGTCAGATTGAGAGCCGACAGCAAGAGCAACATCCGCATCAAGCTAATCCAGGGATGAGGGTTGGGCAAGCACCTGTGGTTGAGTAAACACATGCTGAATACAAAATACATCCAAAAATAAATACACAAATAAACACAATAAGCAATATTTTCTGTAATGGCCAATAAAGTGATAGGTCAGATGAGGTTAGTAGAGAAAAAACCCTGAGTAATGCTCCATTTGATTTGGTATGGCAGCTCGATGTATTACTGTAATAAAATATACATAAAAGCAGCGATTGTATAGTCTTACCTACTCTCTCTCTCTCACACACACACATACACACACACACACACACACACACACACACACACACACACACACACACACTCACATTCAAGCTATCTGAGACAGTACTTGAGAAGAGCAGGGCCTCAGTGGAGCCATCAGAGTAAGCATACAGACAGCTCTCCCCTGACAGTCCCTCTCCCAGCAACTTTGAGGCAGCAAGATAATCTTTCAGACACTGACAGAAGTCCAGGAAGAGGCTGCGTCCTCTGAGAACTTTGATTGTATTTATTTATTTTTTGCTTGCAGCACTCAACAGATGGGTGGAGAGGCGCTAACCTAAAACCTAAACACTTCGTAAGTATCTGGAAACACAAGTCCTTCATTTTAAAATGTGGTAAGCTTAGGAGGAGTGATTTTTTATATATTCTGACTAAGCTTGCTTAAGGATGTTAGTAAAAGGGAAATTGTCTCACTGTACTGGAAGATAAATTGTCTGGTTTCAAGAAAGTGCACTTGGTTTGTGGCAATATGAGAACAGGAGATAAAATCCCATGCGCGGTTCATAATTCTTTCCATGGAAAATAGGTAGAAAGAAAAGCGTGCACCGGTTTTCATGTTGACAAGTAGTCAGAGACGATGACCAAAACTCTCAGGGTACTTGAGAGTACTCTGTTGCTATTCCTCAACCAACATAGTATCCCTCTGCTTCCTTATTGTCTATTCCAGGACAGCACATGAGAACATGACACTACCCTTGTTCTCGAAGGCTTTACCGTTGACCTGGATCTGTGGAGATCCGACATTTAGGAGATTTCCTTAAGTTTTCCTTTGTGTGTACTTGGCCTTTATACCATAGTGTGTCCATAATCTATGCTGTGCTCCATAGTGGGACAGTTTACCCCATAGTGGGTGCTTGAAAAGGTGCGGTGCATGATGTAAAGCCATAAAAATGAGGAAGACATCAATTCCATACACACTCTTAAGGGAAAAATGTAGCAGGTAGGAAACTGGTGAAATGAAAAACAGATGCATTTTTTGAACATTGTCAATGAAACTAATTATATAGTGTTGAACTGTCTCACCTGGTCAGTAGGTGGCGCCTTCATGCTGGAAAAAAGGGACTTGACCCATGATCATGTGCCAAACAGAATTAATCATGTTGTTGATCGGATCTGTTCACACCGATCTTTTAGTGTCCATTTGTTATTTCTCCACAGGTACATAGATACAAAAAACTATCTAGGTATTGTCAGGTTTAACAGCGTTACATTAGAGAAGTCACAGCCTGGGAAGACAGAAATATGTAACTTCAAAGCCTGTTCAACAAAAACCACACAGGTTAAATGAAGCGTGGCTGAATTCAGGGAGTTTTTGTTGTTTAAAACATGTTTTCTTTGTTCAGAGTACTTCTAAGATCCACTATTGGCGCCGATTTTCTGTAATGGCTGCCACTTTAGAGCACACTTGTTGGTGGAAGGTAAATACACATTGCTCAAGAAGAAACCACATAGTTACACATAGTTACACATAGTTACGATGGATTATATGATTAAATGTTGGCCCTTGACCCTCCAAGGTAGCACGTTTGGGTACCTCTGCTTTAGATATAATGTAAGCAGAGAGCTGCTGTGTGTCATGGATCCTGGCAGCAGTTCTTCCCCATAGGCCCAATCCCAATGTCCCACCTAAGGCACAAACCCTGAACCCTCACGGACTTAAGTGACGTCACCTGGTAAATGCTTGAGTGCGAGAGGCTGCAAGGGCTCCAAATTGAATGGGACAGCACTTTGCGACATCGCGTTACCTTGATGACACCAAAACATGTTACATACGATTGTGGGTTTGGGACTTTTTATTATATGTTTTTTACTTTCTTCACGACCAAGGCATTTAAGGGATCGACCACCTGATTTGAACGTCTTCCAGGCTCTTGCCTTACAGAGTGGACGAAAGGTAATTGTCAAATAATCAATGCACTCGGCAGGCCAGCGATGACAGTGCATCTTGTGGTTTGGAGAGCATGGCATGGTGTTTTATGAGAGATGTGAATACACAGCTGGATTTTGTTCTCTGTGTGTGACCAGATCATCCCAGTAGCGTTGAGAACAGACCATTACTGTGAAACATACTGCACTCTTTTGCACTCCCTTCCCATCTTTCGCTCTCTTCTTCTGGCTTCTGGCTTCTTATCTCTGCGTCTGATTTGTTCTTTCTCTCTGCTTCTGACTCACTTCCTTCCACTTTCTCCATTGAGTAAAAAATTCATTATCCCAGGCAAATGCATACAGATGTTAGTGTGTGTGTCTGTCTATGTGCACTTAGATTTATGAGTTCATGTTTATATGGGTCTGTGTGTGTTTATGTGTTTGTCCTTCTTTGCATCTAGGTAACTCCCTTTCCTTACATATTATTGAGGCAACAGTATGTCATCTGTGCTCCTACCTCAGACTGAATAGTATTGACTATTTAGCAGCTGGTGTGCGCACAGACACACACACACACACACACACACACACACACACACACACACACACACACACACACAGCCTAATGGAGTTACAGTCTGATGAGCATTCTAAGCTTCTGAGAAATACAGACACACATGCATGCCAACACACACACACACACCCTGGATTGCAGCCCGTCATACACACAAAGTCTGATGTGCAATTTCAGCCCTTGAGGAACCAGGAAGTCCCCTTGTTGTTTATGAAACATCTGGAGCACAGAATCCCTGAATCCCGGTCTCCCCTGGCAACACTAAATCAACAGCCAGCCCACTGCCTGCACTGAGTGTGTGTGTGTGTGTGTGTGTGTGTGTGTGAGAGAGAGAGAGATAGAGAGAGAGAAAGATATATTATGTGAGTTAGTTAATGATGTGCTTAATTTTATGTGTGTAGCCTATTTTTGTGAGTATTGAGTCTGTGTGTGTGTGTGTGTGTGTGTGTGTTTGTGTGTGTGTAGTGTATCTAGATGCGTGTATTATTTTTTCAGGCTGTTTTTTGTAGGGAAGGGGGCTGAGGAGAAGTGGATGTGTACATAAAGTCTGTGTTGCCATTTTGCATCCCTCCTAGTAAACATTCAGTTTGATTCAATCAGGGATGCAAAATGGTGCAGGACATAATCATCCTATACATGAGTAGGCCTATATCAGTGGGCTAAGATGAGATTCATATTCATCCTCAGAGTTTGATTTAGCTTCAGCTGATTCTTTCTGAGTTTTTTTTTTTTAGCAGCCATTGTGCTGGTTTCCACGGATCCTACCCTGTGTGTGTATATCTCTCCTGAGCTCAGCTTCAATAAATAAACTCAAGTAATTCATGACTCGAGGACTCTTTGTCAACCTCTGAATTTATTCAACATGGATGATATAACTACTTGGTACAGACCCACTCCTAAGTTGAAATACCGCACTTCACCATGTGGATTGCTTCATTTCCAAGTAGCAGTTCAGATAAGAAAGTAAACACTAGGCCAAGGGCAAGTGCTGAACACAAAGTGGTATACAAAATGAGCACGGCATGATGTGAACTGGTTCTGACCATTTGCTCTAGTTTCAAGGGGGGTGTGTTGAAACCAGACAGTGAGTTGTAAGTAATCTTCTGTTATTGTGTTTTCACCCCAAGATCTATTTAAGGAAGAATATAAGCATTTCTATGAGTCTCCTGTGAGCAGTGGCAGGCCAAATGAGGCATGTCTGACCTTGGGAACATGGAAGCACTGGGCCTGAGGCCGTCGTAGCCTTCCCCCTTAACCCCCCTCTGAGTGGACCTCGAAACAGCTTCATCTCTTCTTTCCTCTCTTTATTCCCCTCTGAGTGAAAGTCAAATATATATATATATTTTTTCCTCTTCCTGACTTCCTGACTTTTTAAATTTACATTTACTATTAAGGCATTTATCTCCATTAGCTGACGCCTCAGTGACAGTTAGTCTTCTACTTGTTCTATTTCCTCCTCTCAGCCTCGTGTCCCTGACTCATTTCCCTTCTAAATTGGAGTCAAAAAGCTTTGAACAAAGTCACAGAGACATCTGAGATCATGGTGACACACTGCTGGAAACTAAACCGTCGACCACAAATCAAACTGATTTTTAATGTCATTGATATTATCTAGTTGTCTGAACCACTGTTTCATCTGGCCGTATCTAAAGGCTCTTAATTCCTCTGTGGATCAAAACACTGAGAACAAACAGAAGATGGGAAGGGTTGGAGAAACAAATTACATAGGCTACTTGTTAATGTAACTGAGTAGGTTTTTTTGTGTATTTGTACTTTGAGTGTTTTTTGCAGCCAGTAATTTCACTTTAACTAGGGTTTATTTTGACTAAAGTATTGTGCCTAACTACGTTCTAAATTGCCTCTGTTACAGAGTACAAATTTTATAGGCTCTCCATAAGCACTGGGTCAGAAACTTGAGTAGGATATATTGGTGCTCTTTCCACTCCTGCACACACCAGGAGACAGCAGGTAGAAAGTTTAAAATCTTTCTCTTTGTGCAACAAGTTGGGCAAAGTGAAAAAAAAAACATTCTTGGAAAAATGAATCAATTTTGTCTTCTGGCTTAAATGGATTGCAAATGAAATAGATGAATTGAGCGATGAAAGAACCTTTTCTTTCTTTTATTAAAGGGCTGTTATCTTGGCACGGCATGGACTTATCACATAAGTACCAGATCATCCCTGCAAATGCAGATACTGGGAGGAAGGATCAAAATATCAGGGTGATCTGTTCAGATTTCACAACACACACACACACACACACACACACACACACACACATACACACACACAAACACTAAATGTTAATTAGTTTTGAAATTAGTTTCTAATAATAACCGTAGCTGAAAACGTTATCTACATTTCAATCAAAACGCACACTGACTAACTACAGAAGTGTATGGAAAAGTTTAACCGGTAGTAACTAAAACTAAAGCACTAGTTAGCAACCACGTAGATTACTGTCTGCAATTTAGTTCATGATGGCTCCAGACACCAGGGATCAAAAGAAGATATTTTTGAAATATAGTTCAAAGTGCCCTGCAATTGGTAATGCAATGCAAGCCTCCATGATATGTGTTTTCCACGCTACCGCAAAGAGGACATGGTTGCAAGCTAATTTACATCAAAAGGACAAGAGGAGATGATCCTGGATGGAAAGTCTGAATGTTTCCACCTTTGTTTAGTGAAAAATCTGAAAAAAACAATGCACAAGCACACCCACTCAACCAACACTCCCTCTCTCTCTCTCTCTCTCACACACACACACACATACACAGCTCCCCCCCCCTTGTTAAATTGTTATATTTGAACAAAACAATCACGTTACAGCAGCAGGGCTTTGTGTACCACTAAACTACCACTCTCAAGAGTAATTAATCGACCAGCACTTCAAGTTCAATGACTCAAGATCCAAAGCTCTCGGCCACGTCAGTGCTTCAGGGAGGAAACTGGGTGATGATAGAGAAGGCCTGATACCCTCACACGAGAAACTGTTATTGATTTTGTTGCTTGCTGATGTATTTTTATTTCAGCACTGATGGGCCAGCATAGTGAGAAGTGTTCTACTATTTATGGAGAACATATATTCCCACTAAAACAAATAAGAAAAATAGGGCAAATGTTTAGAATTAGTTATTTTATAATAAGCACTGAAACTTGTATTACTCGTGTCAGCACTAGAACCAAAGCTAGGACCAAACCAGAGATGGTCATGGAACCAAATCCAAAATAACTCTGCATTGTTACAAAACATGACATGTGCTATCTACTCTCTGTTAAGATCTAGAAAAGTAGAGGGATAATTTTAACTCTGCAAGGATTATCCTTCTGAGCCAGCAGAACAAGATGAAATTAGAGCTAAAATGCTTTTCATAAATTTAAAAGAGACTATGCATTTGACTAAGGAAGAACTACACAGACTGCTCAGGGTATATTGTATTCTCAGCATCATACCTCAACATGTCTTGAAGCCACTAGGGAGATAAATACACCAAAGGCCTCTTGGGGAGTGCTAAACACTGTTCATTGATATGGTAAAATGCTATAGTACCCCATCAAGGACGAGCTGTAGTTAGCGGCAAACAATAAAGGGTTATGAGAGAGAAAGAGTCATGAGTCTTGCAAAATTCTGGTCTGCTACACGTTACTGCATCTGTACAAATACCACAATCCTGAAAATTCATTGTGGCTTTAACATGACTGTGGGTACAAATTCTAACCCTAAGGCTCCTGCTCATGTGAAAATCTCAAGTCCAGTCAAAGCACCCTGCTTTGAAATGCTTGACTACATCTGCTAATGGTAAAAAGCTAGCTTCCGTGTGGCGCGAATACATTTCTCTTTTAGAATATCCTTAAATTTGACTGACAATACAAAAATCTGCTGCCAACCCTAACAGAAAAATGTCTAAATTCGATTGGAGAGATGAAAAGGCATCTGACCTCAGACTACTGAGGAAGTCAGGGTGGAGAGAGGGCTGGAGGCAGACAGAATGCGGTGTGCGGTGTGTGTTCACACGGGAACACAAAGCATTGTAGCATTGGAGTATGGGATGGGAGTATGAAGTAATAGTTTAAATATTTTCCAAGAGTTCAGTTCAAGAATACAATCTTTTGGTATTAATATCGTCTATGTATATGTAGAAGCACCATCTTTACGTCACATAAAGTCTCCCTTCAACAAGGGAGGGCAGCTAGTCAAACGTAAATTCCTACTGAAGTCTAATGTTTGTAACCATAAATATCTACCATAAGACAAAGATCACTAGAACTCTCTACAACCAAGTGTTCTTGTGCAATGCATTAAGTCACCACGCTGATGATTTGGTCATCATCAGGCGATGCATTGATGCTGTTAATGTATTGTTGATAACAGCCTGACTTATAAATAACAGGTTTGGTATGGGACTCACGAGGGACCAAAGGGCATTCTGGATCACATATTTTGGTGTAAAGTTCATGTGAGCTGCATTAAG